>WNWK01008792.1:0-81783 GCA_009830355.1 Cherax destructor
CACTGTATACGTTTAGGCAGTAGCTGTAAGAACGTATATATACGTTTGGACCGTTTGAGGGTTAAATAGGTATGTGTGATATCACCAATGCTCTTTATATACAGTGAACCCCCAGTTTTCGTGATGCTCCAAACTCAAACAATTATGTAAGTGTATTTTTTGTAAGTGCTTTTGTAATTGTATTTTTGGGGTCTAAAAGGACTAATCTAATTTACATTATTCCTTATGAGAACAAATTTGTTTGGTAACGGCACTTGAACAGCATTCTGGAACGAAAAAATCACGAAAACCGGGGGTCCACTGTACAGTCATCCCTTGGTTTTCGCTTGTCCCAGTTTTCGCCGATTTTGGTTTTCGCCGACTTTTTTCAGGGGAAATTTGTCTTAGTTTTCGCCGATTGTTTTAGTTTTCGCCGACCGTATGGGACCTGTCCACTAGTGCCGCGCACATACAAAGGCCGTAGGCCCGCCACCCACGCACATTGTCACGCAGTCTAGCATTGTTTACGCTTGAGTGAACATCACCCCAGGAGTTTATACAAAACATTTATTAACAATTCATTGTTTTTGGGCCTTGATTATTGTGTGTCACTACTAAATAAGCTACCATGGGCCCAAAGAAAGCTCCTAGTGCCACTTCTTTGGTAAAGAAAGTGAGGAACACTGTAGAAATGAAGAAATAATAGAAAAATATGATAGTGAAAGTGAGAAACACGATGGAGTTTTAGAGTGTAGCAGGCATGCAGGGAGTGTAGCATGCATGCAGGGAGTGTAGCATGCATGCAGGGAGTGTAGCAGGCATGCAGGGAGTGTAGCAGGCATGCAGGGAGTGTAGCATGAATGCAGGGAGTGTAGCAGGCATGCAGGGAGTGTAGCATGCATGCAGGGAGTGTAGCAGGTATGCAGGGAGTGTAGCATGTATGCAGGGAGTGTAGCATGTATGCAGGGAGTGTAGCATGTATGCAGGGAGTGTAACAGGTATGCAGGGAGTGTAGCATGTATGCAGGGAGTGTAACAGGTATGCAGGGAGTGTAGCATATATGCAGGAGTGTAACAGGTATGCAGGGAGTGTAGCATGTATGCAGGGAGTGTAACAGGTATGCAGGGAGTGTAGCAGGTATGCAGGGAGTGTAACATGTATGCAGGGAGTGTAGCAGGTATGCAGGGAGTGTAACATGTATGCAGGGAGTGTAGCATGTATGTAGGGAGTGTAGCATGTATGCAGGGAGTGTAGCAGGCAGGGAGGGAGTGTAGCAGGCAGGGAGGGAGTGTAGCAGGCATGCAGGGAAGTGACCCCGTATAAGGACTTGGTACCTAGAGTCCTTATGGAGGGGGATTTCCCTTCCAAAAATTAGGGTCTCTTCCCTCTCCCACCTTCCTCTCTCCCATCCAGCAACATCAGTCTTCAATAAAGGTAAGTGCCACATTCAGTTCATTCATTTGTGCATGTAAATCTATCTTTAAGGCCCCCCAAAAAATTTTTTTCCAAACTTCTGGGTTTCTGAAACGGATTAATTGAATTTCCATTATTTCTTATGGGGAAAATAGTTTTGGTTTTCGCCGATTTTGGTTTTAGCCGATCCATCTGGAACGGATTAAAACCGAAAACCGAGGGATGACTGTACTGTATTTAATAATGGGGTTGTCATGGAAGTGGGAAGGACAGTTCCTGCACTCAGGAGGGGTGGGGATGTTGCAGTTGGAGGGTAATCAGACTGTCGTGTCATCACACATCTTGAAAGACAACAATTGAATTAATGCTAATTAATGGTTTGGTATTTATGAGTGGATATGTCAGCAATTAGGTCTGTAAAAGACAAAGTGAGCCATAGATTAGACAAAGAGAAAAATAGATAGGTGGTGTTAAGACATCTGTGGAAAGAAACAAGCCTATCTATGGAAGCAAAAAAGGGTCTGTAACAGTATGGTGGTACCAACCCTTTACATAGGTGGCAGCATAGGCTTCACATGTTGCAGTAAGGAGGAGGCTGGAAATAACAGAGGTCTCACGTTTGAGAGCAATAGGTGGTGAGAATATTATGCAGAAAATTTGGAACAGATATCAGGTGGTGGTGTGGGGCTACAGAAAGTACTAGTCAGAAGGCAGATGAAGGGTTGTTAAGATTTGGACATTTAGAAAGGAAGGAACAAAAGAGAATGACCAATAGGGTGGAGTTATCCCAGGAAAGGCTGTGGGGAAAGGGGATGTAGTGAAGGTAGTTTTAAGTTGTAGAGTTTTCAGTATCCATCCAATGTAGTAAGTGGAGAAAGGTTGCTATTAGGATTTGACATGCTGCTAAGCCTTTCAGGGTCCATAGGCCAAATTTCAAAGTGTGCACCAGGGTCCAAGAATTTAAAAAAAAAAAATTTGTTATTTTTTCTTATGAAATGGTAGAGAATCTTTTTCTGAAGGTAATAAAACAAAAAATACGAAATTTGATGGAAAATTGACGAAATTATGCTCACGAATTTTGATGCGTTAGCGATATTTACGCATCGGCGATTTTGCTGACTTTGACTCCCATTTTAGGCCAATTACATTATTCCAGTCGACCAAATTCTTAGCTATTTCACTAGTATTACTTCTATTCTATCGATTGAGCACAAGAAATCGCCCAGTCAACTGTTTCAACTACAAAATAAAGTGATCGGAAATTGGTAATTTAGCCAATTTAACACAAAATTCAAAATATTCCAATTTCAAAATAGGGTGCATAATAAACAGTGCAGGCATTCCTGGCACTAAACTAACATTTCCTCTGTTCATTAGTTACTTTTTCAGTCTTTACAAATGAATTCCATTTAATTTTTTTATTCACATAATGAATTTTTATTCAAACCAAAAAATGGAAGATTTACTGTTATGCAATATTGTAATAATTGAATAAATAATATCACCACATTTGTGAATGTATATTAGACCCACCAACTGGCACGTATTAGATGTGTGAGGTAATTTTTTGTTTACTCTTGAACATCGGCAAAAATTGAACATTTCCGCTACTTTGATCTCAGTTTCAAGTCATTTCTTGTACTAAAACCAATCAAAATCATCTCTATTTCTGTAATATATCTTCCATTCTATCAAATGATACCATGAAATTGCAAATACAACTACAGTGGACCCTCGGAAATCGAACATAATCCGTTCCAGGAGCTTGTTCTTAACCCGAAGTGTTCGATAATCGAATTAATATTTCCCATAAGAAATAATGGAAATACAATTAATCCGTTCCTGCTGTCAGGAGGCTTGACAAAATAGTACTTCACTATGAAGCTATTATCAACTCGACAGCTTATTTATCTATCACAATTCATCTAATATGACATAATAAACAATATAAATAACATAAAAACCTGATATACACTCTAGAATGAATAAAATATGTATGTCATTACGAATGTGGTGGTGGGGGAGGACAGTGGTGGCTGGCATTCTTGGTCTAGCTATGAAAACATCTTCCCATTCTTTCCTCCTTCAGACGTGTTAGTATAAGAGAAAACGGAGTTTGTAATGCTAACTACATTAGATCACTTCCAGTCGGCTTGACGGAGTGAACAGAAATCATTCATGTTCAGGCTGGTAACAGCAACAACAACTGGTTTGTTTACAAAACTCCCGAACCTTCATTTAGTCTTGTTTACTCACCTCGCACTCTACATTAAGACTGCCTCTACCACTGCCTCTTACCACAACTGCCTCTACCACTGCCTCAACCACTGCCTCTCACCACTGCCTCTCACCACTGCCTTTCACCACTGCCTCTCACCACTGCCTCTCACCACTGCCTCTCACCACTGCCTCTACTACTGCCTCTCACCACTTCCTCTCACCACTTCCTCTCACCACTGCCTCTACCACTGCCTCTACCACTGCCTCTCACCACTGCCTCTCACCACTGCCTCTCACCACTGCCTCTACCACTGCCTCTCACCACTGCCTCTCACCACTGCCTCTCACCACTGCCTCTACCACTGCCTCTCACCACTGCCTCTCACCACCACTGCCTCTCACCACCACTGCCTCTAGCACTGCCTCAACCAATGAACAAGCTCCAAACACAATTAATTGTGAAATGTTTGGAAGAGCAAGCCGGGTAATGTTCACTGGAGGATAAACAAAGCTAGACTGACTCACGACGCCTGTGAGGACAGGTCTGGTACGCACTTGTTCGATTAGCGGAATGTGTTCGATTACCGAACTCGAATTTGTTGTTCTATTTCCGATTTGTTCTATTACCGAGCTGTTCGATTTCTGAGGGTCCACTGTATAAAAAGCATACGAAAAAACACTGCAAATTCGCTGTTTTAATAAAAAATTACGGTCTCAGTTTTTCTCTCCATTATGCACTGTGTGCTGCAGGATTTGTTTTATGTGGTGCACACTTACCATCTAGATGTATTCTCTCATATCTAGGCCCAAATTTACCGCTCACAGCTTATCTGAGTGAGCTGAGCTCATGGCGTAGAACTACGGTTTGGACCCTCAACTCAAAGCCTTAGAACTACGGCATGGACCCTGAAAGGGTTAAAGTGTGAGCAAGGTGTCATTTGTGAAAGGATTGAGGGAAAACATTATTCAGACTTTGAGTTCTAGAGGTAGGAAGCACAGTGCTGCATACACTCTGAAGGAAGGGTGGGGATTTTGCAGTTCAGAGGGTCATTCGAATTGTGATGTCTGTGCACTTGTGGCAAGATATTAAATGAATGAAGGTGAGAGCATCTTTTATTTTTTTAGCCACCATACCTTAGTAGGGATGGATGGTGTGATAAAAATAAAATTAATTAATATACCTAAAATAAAATTCTCAGAAAGTGGAGCTGTATAACCCTTGTGGTTTAGCGCTTCTTTTGATTATAATAATAATAATCAGAAAGTGGAGAAATTTAGACAGGTTATCCATGAGCACTTTTAACAAAATTCTATGATTAGTTTTCAGTTTAGGGTCATTCACCAAAGCAAAAATAAATAAGGTAACATGAAAAACTTCCAAATAATTGAAATCTTTCAGAAATGCCCTAAATAAAAAGTTGCATAATAAAATCATGTGATTTGTGAACATTGAGAATGTGGAAGTTGAACTATAAGTTGGTTGCTCTTTGGAATTAGTGATGATTGGTGGATCATTACTGTACTGTAGTGTCTGCACAGTCCTAGAAAGACAGCTAGGAGTTAGTGATGATGAATACATTTTCTTCTTTGGGTCATCCCTTCCTTTTTGGGAAATGGATAATGTGTAATTCTTGTGTAGTAATACCACATTGACTGATTAATAATTTAGAAATAAAATATTTCTTTGACACAGGTGCAGCAGCTGTTGAAGGTAGTTAAAACCAACTTTGTCGTAATGAAACTCCTGGAGGGCGGGCATAAGGCAGATGACCCCAGCCGGCCCCAGTTTGACTTCACCACCCATCCGTGCTTTCCAATTATAAAGATTTAGCAGAAGGCTGTGAGGAAGAGGTCCCCAAAGGACCTCCTCCCAATCCATGAACTTGAAGAAGCAAGATAAATTGGGTAGATAATTATCAAGAAGACATTTAGTATAGCACCTACAATTGAGCACCAAACGTTCAGAATCTGATATTTCAGAAAATTGTAAAGTTTGTTTTGGTACTTAGACATTGATGTTATCTGGATTTGTACTACAGTATTTGGTCTAGGAAATTATTCCTTGAAATCTTGCCATAGATTGCCACAGGATGGATGATAAGTTCCAAACAGTCATGTCCCATATTGATCTGAACTGCAGCTGCTCAACTGTATCAACTACACAGCAAAACCCTGGTAATATGCATTGCTAAAATGAATTATTATTATGTCAAATAAAATAGGACCATATTTTAATATACTATAGACTAGATAAAAATAGTAATATTTTATAAAGGAAGAAGGTGTTGTTATACTGTAGAACTGATCAGGTAAAACGAGGCACCTTGCATAAGCCACAAGGCTGCTTGAAGTGATGGAAAATATCTAGTGTTGATTTTATTATATATTGTTTATACTGCAGTACTCAGCAAGAGTGCCAAGAACACTGCTGCTGTACACAGCTGTCATGAACACTGCTGCACACAGCTGTCAGGAACACTGCTGCTGTACACAGCTGTCAGGAACACTGCTGCTGCACACAGCTGTCATGAACACTGCTGCACACAGCTGTCAGGAACACTGCTGCTGTACACAGCTGTCAGGAACACTGCTGCTGTACACAGCTGTCAGGAACACTGCTGCTGTACACAGCTGTCAGGAACACTGCTGCTGTACACAGCTGTCAGAACACTGCTGCTGTACACAGCTGTCAGGAACACTGCTGCTGTACACAGCTGTCAGGAACACTGCTGCTGTACACAGCTGTCAGGAACACTGCTGCTGTACACAGCTGTCAGGAACACTGCTGCTGTACACAGCTGTCAGGAACACTGCTGCTGTACACAGCTGTCAGGAACACTGCTGCTGTACACAGCTGTCAGGAACACTGCTGCTGTACACAGCTGTCAGGAACACTGCTGCTGTACACAGCTGTCAGGAACACTGCTGCTGTACACAGCTGTCAGGAACACTGCTGCTGTACACAGCTGTCAGGAACACTGCTGCTGTACACAGCTGTCAGGAACACTGCTGCTGTACACAGCTGTCAGGAACACTGCTGCTGTACACAGCTGTCAGGAACACTGCTGCTGTACACAGCTGTCAGGAACACTGCTGCTGTACACAGCTGTCAGGAACACTGCTGCTGTACACAGCTGTCAGGAACACTGCTGCTGTACACAGCTGTCAGGAACACTGCTGCTGTACACAGCTGTCAGGAACACTGCTGCTGTACACAGCTGTCAGGAACACTGCTGCTGTACACAGCTGTCAGGAACACTGCTGCTGTACACAGCTGTCAGGAACACTGCTGCTGTACACAGCTGTCAGGAACACTGCTGCTGTACACAGCTGTCAGGAACACTGCTGCACACAGCTGTCAGGAACACTGCTGCACACAGCTGTCAGGAACACTACTGCACACAGATGTCAGGAACACTGCTGCACACAGCTGTCAGGAACACTGCTTCACACAGCTGTCAGGAACACTGCTGCACACAGCTGTCAGGAACACTGCTGCACACAGATGTCAGGAACACTGCTGCACACAGCTGTCAGCAACACTGCTGCACACAACTGTCAAGAGCACTGCTGCACACAGCTGTCAGGAACACTGCTTCACACAGCTGTCAGGAACACTGCTGCACACAGCTGTCAGGAACAATGCTACACAGCTGTCAGGAACACTGCTGCACACAGCTGTCAGGAACACTGCTGCACACAGATGTCAGGAACACTGCTGCACACAGCAGTCAGGAACACTGCTGTACACAGCTGTCAGGAACACTACTGCACACAGATGTCAGGAACACTACTGCACACAGATGTTAGGAACACTGCTGCACACAGCTGTCAGGAACACTGCTGCACACAGCAGTCAGGAACACTGCTGCACACAGCTGTCAGGAACAATGCTGCACACAGCTGTCAGGAACACTGCTGCACACAGCTGTCAGGAACACTGCTGCACACAGCTGTCAGGAACACTGCTGCACAGCAGCTGTCAGGAACACTGCTGCACACAGCTGTCAGGAACACTGCTGCACACAGCTGTCAGGAACACTGCTGCACACAGCTGTCAGGAACACTGCTGCACACAGCTGTCAGGAACACTGCTGCACACAGCTGTCAGGAACACTGCTGCACACAGCTGTCAGGAACACTGCTGCACAGCTGTCGGAACACTGCTCACACAGCTGTCAGGAACACTGCTGCACACAGCTGTCAGGAACACTGCTGCACACAGCAGTCAGGAACGCTGCTGCACACAGCTGTCAGGAACGCTGCTGCACACAGCTGTCAGGAACGCTGCTGCACACAGCTGTCAGGAACGCTGCTGCACACAGCTGTCAGGAACGCTGCTGCACACAGCTGTCAGGAACGCTGCTGCACACAGCTGTCAGGAACGCTGCTGCACACAGCTGTCAGGAACGTTGCTGCACACAGAAGTCAGGAACGCTGCTGCACACATGTCAGGAACGCTACTGCACACAGCTGTCAGGAACGCTGCTGCACACAGCTGTCAGGAACACTGCTGCACAAAGCTGTCAGGAACACTGCTGCACACAGGGGGCCAGGAACACTGCTGCAGACAGCTGTCAGGAACACTGCTGCACACAGCTGTCAGGACCGTTGCTGCACACAGGGGCCAGGAATATTGTTGCTGCACATGTTATCAGGGTTTTGCTATACATGTCTGTCACTGATTTATAAACAATGAACTTTAGACAATTGTCAAAGAAAATTGAATGAAAATAAACATTAAAGCGTGAGATAATATAAAATAATATATAGTAAATGGTACATAATGTTGATGTGTAGTATTGTTGGTTGTGAGAGTGAGATTTTCACTAGTGGGTAAACATAATGTTGATAACTCCTCATGAAAGAGAGAGAGAGAGTGAGTCACAGGTGTTTTATCTTAGTTTTATTATATAATATTTATTATTACTTACTCTATGAAGCATATTTGTTTAATATTTTCAATATAGTACAAAGCAGGTCATATACAACATTAATGAAGCTGACTGATAAAGCTTCCACACTGCTTGCCACTACAATATGTACTTTAAACAAGGTGAAAATTGTGTTAGAAAATATTTGATTTTATTCACTTGTTTGGACTGACAAAACTACACTTATTTTGGCATCTTTGATATTATTAGGTATCCCTGGATGGGGCAAACCTATTGTGGTTGTCACTTTTTCTTCCCCAACTTGAGAGTGTATCATCTGATTGGCTTCAAACTTTTAGTATTTGTGCTTCTTATTTAAAGGAATGTTTGGATTATTATTGAGCTGTGTAAGTGCCAATTTAATTGATACTGGGAACATTTAAATGTGAGTTAACTGATTGGCTTGAAAGCTTCAGTGCTGATGTATCTTGCATAGAGAAACCTTGGGATTGTTATTGTATTTGAATTTTTTTACTTTAAACCCTCAGTTGTCTTTGTCTGGTAGCTCTTAGGAGGCATGCAAATGCCAGTTAAAAAAAAAAATTTAAAAGATTGTAGAGAATTTGAAATAGAATGTAATGTAATTTGAAAAGAAAACTGAAAGATACGGTAAGCCCTTAATTTAACGGTTCAATAGGGGACAGCAGGTGGCTAGTGATGGTGATTGTGGCGGATAGAGATAACATGGTCTTGCTGTCATTATAATATTAACAGACAATTCTCTAACCAACACACTGTTGTCTGAATACATTGACCCAATGGATTTTGCCCTAAATTTCCAAAGTCCGTTAAATCGATGGTTCACTGTATTGAAAATTTGCATTTTTATGGTCTTAACTTTGGAAAGTTTAGTGAACCCTTAAACATTTTTTTTTTTTGTACTGCTTTATTGGAGAGCCAGTCATAAACTCAGGTACAGTTATTAGTTTTTTCTTCTTCCTCCAAGGTTTGCCTATAATAACTTCAGAACCACTATTATGATTGTCATGGAAGTTCAGTGTTGGTGTATCTAACTTTAGAGTAAGATTCAGATTGTTTTGTGATATGTAGGTGCCAATTTGCTATTTTTATTGAAGATATAGGGATATTAGTTTCCCTGCAATAATTTTTAAATGCCTCTTTGATCAGCTGATATTTAATTGCATTAGAAACTTATGCTGCACTCAGTACTATTCCTTTTACATGCACCGAGGTGCAGGGGGTTGAGTTCATGGGATACCTTTGATCACATAGCAGCTGAAACAAATTTAGTGACTGTAGGAATTT
Organism: Cherax destructor; assembly: GCA_009830355.1. Lineage (NCBI taxonomy): Eukaryota > Metazoa > Arthropoda > Malacostraca > Decapoda > Parastacidae > Cherax > Cherax destructor. Next base: position 9,813 of record WNWK01008792.1, read on the forward strand.
ATTTTTTATTTTTTTTGCACAAATCCAGCACAAAGTTAATTTATTTGTTGACTTTCTTTTAAAGAAAAATATATTATTTCATATACACTGTACTATATACATTCCTTAATTCAGAAATATTTATCCTCCTAAATGGAACTAACTGTTGTTTATTTACAGAGTATAATAGAATTTAAATTTATTTTGAATTTTTTATTTGCTAGTTTAAACATTAAAAAATACTTAACCCTTTTACTGTCTTGTACATAGATCTGTGTTATTGATGCCAGGGTCACGTACAAAATATAACAGTATCAAAGACATTATACTCAGATCACGACATAATAGAAATACAGACATGTACGTGCAGGGCTCCTGACCAGCAAAATGTGATCAGTTATGAGGGTGTTTTCACTATAATTTCAGTAACAAAGAACATACAGTGGGATCAAATTAACCATGTCCTAAATATAACAAGCTGGCAAGATATCCTAAACAACACGGATCCAAACCTTTGCCTAGAAAGAATTAACTCTGTGGCACTTGAGGTATGCTCAGGGCACATTTCCCTAAGAAAAAAGAAAGAAGATGTAAACTAGAAAGAGAGATACACTCCCTCTAGTACATGCAAAGGCAAAGAATCACGTGTGTTGTGGGGGTTCTTTGCATAGATTTGGTAATAAATACTAAAGATGAGCTTGGTATGGTAGCGTTTAATGAGGTGTTAGATATATGGGAGCTGAGAGTCTATGCCTATGTCCGCCTGTTATGCCTATCCGAGTGGAACTGACCGCTGGCCCGCACGGCACTGGGGCGTTCAAAAGGCAGGCCTATGATTGGCTAATGCCAGATCACATGGGCAGAGGTTGGTGATCACGTGAACAGCTATGGTAAGCCGTTAGAAATACGAACCGTACACACGGAGCTGCTCAAAGAGGCCAGTATATCTGAAATACGAAATAGGCACTGGCCAGAGAAATAGAAAATATTGAACTGAAGCTTAAGGAATCATACAGGATCCAAGAAACACAGGAAGAACTTAAAAACCATAAATGAAATTGAGAAACCAAAATATTTCTTTTCCTATGCCAAATCTAGGGCAAAAACCACATCCAGTATTGGACTCCTCCTTCAATGAAATAGGGCTTACACAGATGACAGCAAAGAAATGAGTGAGATACTGAAGTCCCAATATGACAGTATTTAGTGAGCCGTTAGTCAGATTAAGGGTCGAGAATCTAAATGAATTTTTTATGATCGAGACTCAAAATTTGGTTAATTCAAGCATTTCTGATATAATCCAAACACCACAGGTCTTTGAAAAAGCAATAAATGACATGCCCATTCACTCTACCCTAGGCCCAGACTCTTGGAATTTCATTTTCATCAAGAACTGTAAGAAACCCCTTACATGTGTCTTAAATATTTTATGGAGAAGGATCATAGAAACAGTAAAGCAATTGCAAAGAATTACAGACTGATAGCACTAACATCCCACATCATAAAAAAATTTGAAAGGGTTCTAAGAAGGAAGATTGCCAACCACTTAGATACACAGTTGCATAACCCAGGGCAGCATGGGTTTAGAGCAGGTCGCTCCTGCCTCTCACAACTACTGGACCACTATGACATGGTCTTGGATGCCCTGGAAAACAAACAAAATGCATATGTAGTATACACAGACTGTGAAAGCCTTCGACAAGTGCGATCATGGTGTAATAGCACACAAAATGTGTGAAAAAAGAATACCAGAAAAAGTGGGTACATGGATCTATAACTTCCAAACAAACAGAACACAAAAGGTAATAATAAACAGAGTAAAGTCAGAGGCAGCTACAGTGAAAAGCTCTGTTCCACCAGGTACAATACTCGCTCCCATCCTTTTCCTTATCCTCACATCTGACATAGACAGAGGAGTAAGCCATAGCACAGTGTCCTCCTTTGCTAATGATACCAGAATTTGCATGACAGTGTCATCCATCAAGGACACTACAAATCTCCAAGCAGACATTAACTGAATCTTTAACCCTTTGACTGTCGCAACCCCAAAAATTATTTTTCCTATGAAATGATAAGAGAATCTTTTCCCAATGGTAATGACACCAAAAGTATGAAATTTGATGGAAAACTTACGGAATTACGCTCTCGCAAAGTTAGTGATCTCGGCGATATATATGCATCGGCGATTTTGCCGACTTTGAGCCCTATTTTCGACCAATTCCATTGTTCCAGTCGACCAAACTCACAGCTATTTCTTTAGAACTCCATTTGTTCTATCGATTGAGTACAAGAAACCACCAATTTACCGATTTCAACTACCCAATAAAGTGGTCAGAAATTGGCAATTTGGCCAATTTCATGCAAAATAAAAAGATGTCAATTTCAAAATAGGGTTCAGAATAAACAATGCACAAATTCCTGGCACTAAAATAAGATTTTCTCTGTTCATTAGTCACGTCTTTAGGCCCCTCTTATATTATTCTTGCTTTCTATTTTGATTTTTATTCACACAAAAATAGAAGATTTACTGTTATGCAGACTACTGCATTATAGTGGACCCCGGATTACGTACTACTCCAAACTCGAACAATTATGTAAGTGTATTTTTGTAAGTACTTTTGTAAGTGTATTTTTGGGGTCTAAAAGGACTAATCTAATTTACATTATTCCTTATGGGAATAAATTTGTTCGGTAGCGGCACTTGAACAGCATTCTGGAACGAAATAATGACGTAATCCGGGGGTCCACTGTATTGTAAAAATGGTATAAATAATATCAGTGCACTTGTGTAAGAATATTAGACTCACCAGTTGACGTATTGGACGCGTGGCGTGATTTGTTTACTCTTGAAAATTGGCAAAAATCAAACATTTCCGCTACTTTGAGCTCAATTTCAAGGTCGTTTTCTTCATAAAACTAATCAAAATCGTCTCTATTTCTGTAATATGTTTTCCATTCTATCAAATGAGACCATGAAAAAGAGAATACAACCATAAATACTATACGAAAATACACCTCAAAGTCTGTGTTTTCATCCAAAAACACAGTCGGAGTTTTTTTTTTCTCATTATGCACTGCGTGCTGCAGGATTTTTTTTATACAGTGCACACTGACCACACAGACCCATTCTCTCATATGTGGGCCTACCAGCTTTCTCCCGCTTGATTTGAAGCCACTGGAATTTTTGACTATATATACGACCGAAACACTGGCTCATAAGACGTATATATATGACCGAAACAGTCAAAGGGTTAAATGTCCCCTTAGAAAACAATGTGAAGTTCAATGAAGACAAATTTCAGTTACTCCACTAGGGAAAACTCGAGGAAATAAAAACTGGATTGGAGTATAAAACAAATTCCAACTACACGATACAACGAAAAAATAAAATGAAGGACCTGGGAGTGATAATGTCAGAGAATCTCACTTTCAGATATCACAACAATGTAGCTATCACATCTGCTAGGAAAATGAGTGGTGGATGAATTTGGTAGGGTATGTAAAAGAATAAAATTGAAAGTGAATATAGGAAAGAGTAAGGTGATGAAGATAACAAAAAGATTAGGTGACGAAAGATTGGATATCAGATTGGAGGGAGAGAGTATGGAGGAGGTGAATGTATTCAGATGGGTCTATGAAGGATGAGGTGAATCATAGAATTGATGAGGGGAAAAGGGTGAGTGGTGCACTTCGAGTCTGTAAAGACATAGAACTTTGTCCATGGAAGTAAAAGGGGTATGTATGAGAACATAGTTATACCAACACTCTTATATGGGTGTGAAGCATGGGTGATGAATGTTGCAACGAGGAGAAGGCTGGAGGCAGTGGAGATGTCATGTCTGAGGGCAATGTGTGGTGTGAATATAATGCAAAGAATTCGTAGTTTGGAAATTAGGAGGAGGTGCGGGATTACCAAAACTATTATCAAGAGGGCTGAGGAGGGGTTGTTGAGGTGGTTCGGACATGTAGAGAGAATGGAATGGAACGAAAAAGAATGACTTTGAGAGTGTATAAATCTGTAGTGGAGGGAAGACGGGGTAGGGGTCGGCCTAGGAAAGGATGGAGGGAGGGGGTAAAGGAGGTTTTGTGTGTGAGGGGCTTAGACTTCCAGCAAGCATGCGTGAGCATATTTGATAGGAGTGAATGAAGACAAATGGTTTTTAATACTTGACGTGCTGTTGGAGTGTGAGGAAAGTAACATTTATGAAGGGATTCAGGGAAACCGGCAGGCCGGACATGAATCCTGGAGATGGGAAGTACAGTGTCTGTACTCTGAATGAGGGGTGTTAATGTTGCAGTTTTATAACTGTAGTGTAAAGCACCCCTCTGGTAAGACAGTGGTGGAGTGAATGATGATGAAAGTTTTTCTTTTTCGGGCCACCCTGCCTTGGTGGGAATCAGCCGATGTGTTAATAATAATAATAAAACACATCAATTAGGATGGGTAATAGGCCATGGGCAATGCCGGCACCACATGCGGAAACAGGTGTGGACCATGTCTCCCAGCCCAGGCTGGGAGACATGGTTCAGACCCTACACTCCAGTGACCAATGGCCTGGTTGATCTAGCATCTGATTCTTACTCAGTGATTTCCTGCATGTGAACATGATAGACGTATGTGGTACAGTGTGGGGAACATGTAACATGCCCAGGTTTAACGCAGACATTTGTACCAGTTAGGTGCAGGTGTTTCATGCCAATGACATCATAGCATTTTAGTGACGTATTATACATGATGTGACATTGTTGACATTGATTCACCACCACGAAATGAAAGACACTGGAAGGGTGAATAGACACCCATGAACCCATTGTGAGATCAGCTGTTGTAATGGATTACTCTGCCAGTATGTATAGTGTGGATAAATATGACATGCAGATTGGGTTTGCTGATTGTGTCCACATAAATTACCATTAGTACATGAAATTCTTCTTACATCTTGTGGACATTGCAATACTTATTGTATACAACATGTACCAGGTCAGGACCAGCAACAAACCATCATATTCCCACTTTTGTTTGTCTATCAGACAAATAATACACAAATACAGTGGTACCCTGAGTTTCGTACAGCTCCCAACTCGAACAATTATGAAAGTGTATTATTGTAAGTGCTTTTGTAAGTGTGTGAAGGCTAAACTCAGACTTGGTTCAATCTTGCCTTTCAAGAAGAACCAAGGCTGGTTCCTCCTTAGGAAAATTACCAAGAATAGAAAAAGACAAAAAAATAACATAAAAAATAAGCACTTTATTGAATAGAAAGATGTATGAAATAATAAAAACTTAAACATGAACAGCAAACAAACCCTATCGTGAATAAAAATGAAAAATAAAAATAGACAAATAAGACTACGTTGCAACAGCTAATTTGTACAGATTAAAAGGGACATGTCGATGTTCTTGACACCAGCTGTTACATTTTTCTGAACTCCTTGCTGGTATTCACTTAATCGATGACGGTGGCAACAATCACTTGTTTGACGGATGTGACAGATGTTTTCTAATCTCGTATGTTTTCCACGAGTCAGGGACTCAGGTGGGGTCCGCTGGTGACTCAGGTGGCTGTGGTTGACGATAGTGTTACTGCAGATGTGGGCAGTATAAAAGTTGATGATTCAGTCTCAAAACTCTTGAGACGGTTCCTTCAATCTCCCTCAGCGTTGTGCCAGGTGGCTCTAGCTGGCTAGCTAGCTGGCTCTGCCACACAGGTACACATAAATACATAGTGTAAATAACCTAGGATAAATACATAGTGTAAATTACAGAGGATAAATACATAGTGTAAATTACCTAGGATAGCCCAAAAAAATCCAGACTCAGATGTGGCAGTGTTGGTTCAATAGTGACTGTCTCTGAGACAGACAGAAAGACAGACAGACAGGCAGACAGACATGCAGATAAAACAGTGAAAACAAATAAAGGGAAGGCTGAGTATCCTCATTTGTCAAATGTCATCACTCTTGATAAGACGAAGGTAACCCCTGGATGGCTGGCAGGGAGGCAGGCAGGGAGGGAGGCAGGGGTTGAGGCAGGCAGGCGAAGGCAGTGTTCCTCATTTGTCAAATGTCATCACTCTTGATAAGATGAGGCTAACCCCTGGCTGGCTGGCAGGGAGAGTGGCAGGGAGGGAGGGAGGCAGGGGTTGAGGCAGGCAGGCGAAGGCAGTGTTCCTTATTTGTCAAATGTCATCACTCTTGATAAGATGAGGCTAACCCTGGCTGGCTGGCAGGGAGGCAGGCAGGAGGGAGGCAGGGAGGGAGGGAGGCAGGGGTTGAGGCAGGCAGGCGAAGGCAGTGTTCCTCATTTGTCAAATGTCATCACTCTTGATAAGATGAGGCTAACCCCTGGCTGGCTGGCAGGGAGGCAGGCAGGGAGGGAGGGAGGGAGGCAGGGGTTGAGGCAGGCAGGCGAAGGCAGTGTTCCTCATTTGTCAAATGTCATCACTCTTTTTTTTTTTTTTTTTTATTTAAAAACATTATGGACAATTTTACATATGTCAAAAATACATCTTAACAAATAAATAGGCGACAATCAATTATTCAATGTTAAGCTGTTTAAACCCGACACAATATATAATATGACAAACACAAGCTATGTACCTCTACAACCTCCTACTAACACCACACATACACTAACCAATATTATTAATACATCAAGGTCACAAAAACATATGTACAAAGGTGCAGTCCTATGACAATTGATACATGACCATCATAAACATCACTTGTACTTAATATGTACAAAAATTATATATATTACTGTAAACCCTAGTTCACTTTTTAATTCCTTCACAACTCACACTGTATAAATTAACCTTTACTCCCGTATCCTTATGCAAGACATATAACAATTATAAAAACCCTTCATTGATGCAACTTGCATCTCCAGATGTAAAATCTGTTATGGTATAATCACATGTCCCTCCCCCCCTATCTACACTCACTTTTGCTCACCATTTGGGATTCAGCAAACCCCCAATTACTTGCTACTCTTTGTACAATATACACATTTAATCCTATATAAACACAAAATATCAACGAGAACAAATTCAACCACTGTAAGCTTAAACTTATGTTCTCACTCCTATCGCTGGTTTAGCGCTTCTATTTGATTATAATAATAATAATCACTCCTATCGTTGTACAAAAATATAACCCCAAAACCTAACCTACACACACCCATCCTCTACCATACAAAACCCAGCATATACCATGCATACCCTCCTTATCCCTTAAGTCCATCTTTGTGTTAAGCATACATTAAATAGTTATACAAAACAAAAACTTATTCAATAATTTTTACAATTACATATCAAGCTAACAATATACATTTGATTCAAGGCCATAAATGAATCAACTTAAACTGTTCAAAAATAAAATCACGTTATTCTGGCAAAAAAAGGTGTAACCTCCCTCATCCCTTCAATAATCTCGTGCTCACGTATTATTATGCCTACTGGTCTGTCCATTAACCGCCATCCCAGCCACTTTTTCACAAACCACAGTGAAAGCCCCCTTCACACTACCCCTGACACCCCCATCCCCCTTTTAAGACGGCAGTCGCACAAATACACCTTACACTCAAGTCTTAGTCTGTGTTCTGCAATCCAGGACATAATGCTTTCCCCTAAACCCCATGGTAAACAGTCCCCCACTACTACCAAACTCTCCTCATCCACCCATCACCCACACCCTTCCACACATCATGCACACCACCCATACAAAGAGACACCCCCTTCCACAACCGCTTCCCCTCGACCAGCCCCCTTAGTCGTTCGCCCTATCTAACCCTAAAAGTATCCCGACATTCATGTGCCTATAGGCCTCAGGAAAAGCCCTTCCCCAATCCCTACCATATACAACTTCGTTCCGACACTTTGTTCAATAAAAACGCGCCACCAGCACCCTAACCCTCACCTTCCCTACTACATCCCTCATACTCCAAGACACATGTATGTAATCTGCTACAATATACAGAATGGCTCTCCTCACGTCTACACCTACTCCCTCCACGTCCATACTTAAAACCCTCAAAAAGGACAACCCACCCCCCTACCCACCGTAACACACCGCCTACCCATGCACGCACCCTACCTAAAACCTCACAAAAGTAAATGACGTGATATGCGGTATCCAAAAGCCCACATCTCGGACATCCCCCCTCCCTTATTATACCCATGATGACTAACTGCGCCAGTGAAGCTAAAATCCCTTGTAAAAACCTATAAACCGTCTCACGAACCTTCGCAGGCAGCCTCATACGATGTAACCAAACCCAAATCGCCCCCCAATTGTACATAGGGTACACTGCCTCCCCCTGCACCAACTCTTCTTTAACACCCCCCCTCCCCAAGACCCCAATCTTCAGTCTCCCCGGCTCACGAACAACCAATAACATTCGCAAGATCCCCTCACACTCAAGAATGTCCTTCCCACCCCACCATCTCCTGATCTCCTTCATTACCTGCCCCACCCTCTTTCCTCTAGGTCCCCCCTCCCATAGAAAACGTTGCTTAACATAAATGCCTTGCACTCTCCCTCGCAAAGGAATGAGTCCCAACCCTCCCCTACCCACCGGCGTCATTACAACCTTCTTATTCAACCAATGCCTTCCATACGCCCATACATACCGTAAAACCCTCTGTTGCAATTTCTCCACATCCCTAATGGGGTACACCGTTGCAACATACCATAATTTACTATAAATCAAAGTATTAATGGCTATGACCCTCTGAAATAATGTTACATCACCAGGCCTCCAGCCTCCCAACCTCCGTATGGCTGCCTCAACCACTGAAACCGAATTAATTTCTCTAGCTATCCGTACGTCATTGCAATACAGAACCCCACATATTTTCAGCCTATCTACCACAACCCAACCATACCTATGCCCCAATGCCCCCCACCCATGTCCCTACCTCCAACAACTTTGATTTCGCCCAGTTCACCCTCATTCCAGTAGCTTCCCCAAAAACTTCTATACAAATCCCAATGTATTCCAGGCCCCCCTCACCTTCTACCATTATGGTCGTATCATCCACAAACAAACATTGAGATAAAGGACACCCCTGTCTCAGGCCTCTGTCCAGACCCACTGACTCCCCTACCCTCCCATTCACCTGTACCCGTACTAAAGCGTCTCCATACAACGTCCGAACCCAATCCACCACCTCCTCCCCAAAACCCTTCCTTCTCAAAATGTCCAACAGCACGTCCCTGTCTACATTGTCATAGGCAGTTTCCCAATCCAAACCCAACACACCTCCCCCTTTGCCTCTATAAACTCCCTAATCCTTCCATGCCCAGCCCACATACATCTCCCCGGTATCCCAAATTGCCCCCTCTCAATTACTTTCCCCAAAACTTTTTTCATCCTATTACCTAAGATTCTTGCAAATATTTTATAGTCGGCACATAACAACGATATACCCCTATAGTCGCGAATCGTCTCTGCCTTCTTCCCTTTGGTACCATCACGACTACCCCAGTGCGTTGATCTACACCCATGGAACCATGCTCCTTCATATAATTAAAGACCTCTGTTAAACACACCCTAATTGCATCCCAATTCTGCACATAAAAATCACTTGGTAAGCCGTCAATCCCAGGTGCCTTTCCCAACTTCATACCTTTTACAGCCTCCCATACTTCGTCCACTGTAATACGCCCCTCCATCTCCTCCCTGTCCCCATCCATGACATCCTCTGAATACCCTCCAAAATCACTCTCTAGCCTTTCTCACCTCATCTCTTTTAGTCAAGTGCTCCCTGAACCAATGTTCCACATACCCACCTATGCCCTCCGTTGTCCTCAAAACCTGCCCTCCCTATATCCACCTAAAGCCTTACCCACCCGTAATGTCATCACTGTCATACCCTTCCTCCTTGTCTGAAAACCACGTAACACAGTCATTGACGGCTTATCACCCCAAAGAACATCATCCATACCACTCCGCACTCTAAGCGCATGGAACCTTTCATTTTGTATTTCCTTAAGATGCTCATGTAATCCCCATATTTCTTCCTCGTGATATCCCCCCATAACAATCTCTCAACTGTCCCTCCAAATACCTTTGCAATCCAAAACTCAACTGGGTCTCCTCCCAACCCTCCCGCTTGTAATACGCTCGTATTGCTACTCGTGTACATTCCACCACGTCCCCACGTCTCGTCTTCTTTGACCCTCCCCTATAACCTCCCCACCACTCCGCAAACCTCCCCTACGGTCCACCCTCCAACCACCTGACATTAAGTTTCCAATAACCCGGATATGTTTTGACAACCCTCCCATTGCAACTGTGCCAGCACCCCACGGTGATCAGAAACCCAACATCGATATAATCCACATTCCCTACTGTTATTGCCCCAGCCACGTATATTCGATCCAGCCGAGCTGCATACCTCGCCTCATGAAAGTATACTTATGTTGCCACCCTCCACCATCTGCATCAACCACGCCAACTGCCCTAAAGACTTCTTAAAACCCCCAACTCACATCCCGCCCCCTTGGTTCCACGTCCTTTTCCGGATAATACTGTTCCAATCTCCACCTACTATCGCAATAACAGGTAACCCTCTCAAAAATAGACCAACTCATCCCGCACAAATTCTCCTTAATCCTTCTATTATTCATTGCGGCATGTAAACCCCTATGAACACCACACACACATCTCCCCATACCCTCCACACGCACCACTTCCCCTCCTTCCTCCCAAGTTAACAAACTAAAAGGGCTGGTCTCTCTGATTCCCTACCGCAACACCTCCCTTAAAACTATCAGCGCTACCCGCATACACCTTGTACCCATCTAAACACAAGTCCCAGCCATACCTAAAATTATGTTCCTGTAATATACATACATCTACATTCAACCTTCTCAACGTCACCGCTACCCACTTTCGTTTGACCTCCGCTCGGAGGTTATTAACATTCATTGTTAAACACCTGAAAAAAGTGAAAGGGGCTTTCCTCATGCTTTTTGTATCTTCGGTGATACCATCTTCGAAGACCCAAACTTCCCTCCTTACCCAATCGCTCCTTGTCCAAAACCTTGCCCTGTACACCTATCCTACCTCCCTTCACTACATCAACCCATGTTTTTTTGCTGACTCGTTGACCTGGCTTGGGGAAATCCTCATCTGAAGTTTCACCCGACCTCTTCCAGGACTCGCCCGAGGCCTCCATCTCCTCCTCACCCTCCTCCACATCTCCTCTGTGCACCTCTTGAACCAGTGCCGTTAGCATTCCATCACTCTTGCCAACATTCTCTGGTACAATGCTATCCCCAGACTCCACACCAACTGTAGAACAAACCTGTAACTCCCCTGGCAAAGTCCCTGCAAAGAATTCCTGAAATTCTTGAATCAATGGATCAGGTAACACCAAACCTGCTTCCTCCTGTCCTGAAACCGCCTCAAGACTCCCCAGTTGCCACGCCCTGATTCGTCTGAGGTAAAGTGAGGACACGTCCATCCTCATTGTCCACTATTTCCTCCATTTGCCGGTAGCCGCCATATCATCTCTTCCGTTGCTACCGTAGTTCCTCCCAACCACAAATTCTCCTTCTGCAACACATCAACACGACTGGGTCGCTGCTGCTCCATCCTCTTGTCGCAAGTTGCCGCCATATGCGCCGCCAACCATATCCTACAAGTCCTCTGTTGTCCAGCGTACGTAAATAGACTTGCGTGCATAAATCCATCCAAGGTGACATAGGACGGAATCTGGCCCTTAAGGTCATTTTCAGGGAATATGAACCTCTCAACAGCCCAGCATAAATACCTTGAGCCCACCGTCCAACTGAGGCAGCATGAACAACCCCGTGCACGCTAAATGCCTCCCTGACATCAGCCTCACTCGCCTCAAAAGGCACATTCAAGTCTTATCCAAGTATAGTAGCTGGAAACATCCCAAGTCGTACCACTAGACCGGAGTTGATCTCAATCCTCTGCTCTTGGTATTTTATCCACCACCCGGTCGTAAACACTGCTTCCAGGAATTTCACAAAGATTCTGGCAGAACCATTCAATGCCAATCCACACAATTCACTATGCGATATTCCATAGGTGTCACGTATTATCGCTGGTAACAGTACATCCGCATTGCTGGGATAAATGGCCCCCTGCAATACCTCAACACAGACTGTATTGACTCGGCGCTACTCCTGTCCGCCATCTTTGTGAAAATCAGTAATATGCGTTGGTACCACTAGGTGCCAGAGCAGTCGCACCCGCACACCACCAAGGCTGGGCTGCGAATAATCACTCCTGATAAGATGAGGCTAACCCTGGCTGGCTGGCAGGGAGGGTGGGAGGGAGGCAGGGAGAGTGGCAGGGAGGGAGGGAGGCAGGGGTTGAGGCAGGCAGGCGAAGGCATCAAATGTCAACAGTAATTAGTTTAGGGATAATAAATAAGATAAGAGGACCCTCACCCCTCTTCAAATGTCACTTTTGTAATTAGATTAGCGATAAGACTGACACCTCTTCAATAATAATAATAATAATAATTATTATTATTATTATTATTATTATTATTATAATATTCTCACGTGTATCCTAGGTAATTTACACTATGTATAATTGTATTTATGTGTTCCTGTGAGATAGAGACACAGCCAGCCAGCCGGCTGACCATCCATGCAACCAGCTGTTCAGCCAGCCAGCTGGTCAGGTAGCCAGCCAGTCAGCTGGTCAGCTAGCCAGCCAGCCAGCCAGCCAGCTGGTCAGCCAGCCTGCCAGCCAGCCAGCCAGCCAACTGGTCAGCAAGCCAGCCAGCCAGCTGGCTAGCTGGTCAGCCAGCAAGCCAGCCAGCCGGCTGGCCATCCATCCAGCCAGCTGGTCAGCCAGCTAGCCAGCCAGCCAGCTGGTTAGCAAGCCAGCCAGTCGACTGGCCATCCATCCAGCCAGCTGGTCAGCCAGCCAGCCAGCCAGCCAGCTGGTCAGCCAGTCAGCCAGCAGTTATTGTGTAGTATACAAGGAGTGTATATATACAAAATATGGTTTATATTGGTCTCACAGGACATAAAAGTTACTTGAAAAAAATAAAATATTAAAAAATAAAAGAAAAAAAGTAGAACAAAAATAAATAAACTATTACCAGCCAACCGGAAGTCACCGATGTTGCTGTCAGCGGTTCAATTTTGGTCAACTTGAACCTCCATATCCCCGTAGTATTGATAAAAAAATTTTTTTTAATTTATATTTGAAAACAAAACTCATCTTTTCTAAGATAAAATAATTTTTTTCCCGTATTTTTTTCGACCCTATGAACACGTTTCCGAGAAGGCCTGTCGCCCCCCCAAAGGGGTTAAAATGTCCCGGAACAACATACCCAACCTGGTAAGAATCAAATGGCCATTCACAGAGGGTGGCTTCTTTCAAATAACAAATAAGACGTTATGTTTCCCCCTTTTGAAGGGTGGAAGTTTTTGGGCGTATATGAAGGAGTGGGATGCTCCCTCGCCCTTTTAATTTCTCTGGGTAAATAAGTATACAAATTGATTTTTTTTTTTTTTTTATTTAGAACAGTTTACACAAACTGTCATGACAAAATGCATATTGAAACATATACTTGGCTCCACACCCTACCAGAAAATTAAAAAATATAATCCAATCTCCTTCTTATTAAACCGATGGTTGTCTTATTTACTGAAAAATATCTAATCAACTCAAACTTCAGCAAAACTAAACACAAAACAAAAACTGCCTTTACCTAACCACCCTCAAACAATACCCATCTCTTCACACATGTTAAAAATTAAACACCAAAACTCCGTAATAAAAATTAAACATCCAAACTTTAAACACACAGGAAATACTGTCTCTGCAAAAAATTTTTAAATCAGCCAAGAGCCTGGTATCACTGTAATACACCAAATAACATGAAAACCTTTTAGCCCCATGTACACTTGAAACCCCTTCCATTCCTTTTTTTGTTTTTTTTTCCAAGTTTAAGTAAATACCCTTAGTCAAACGTAATGTCATAATAAAAAGCCCAAACAACATCTTATTAAACTTGAAACTTGTACTATCTAACTCCCCCTTAAAAACATATCTCAATACAACTGTAAAACTTCATCTATATTATATACAAAACAAATTTTTTCTTTAACCTGACAAAACCTCGAACAAAATCCAACACCCTACACACACATTACAAATATTAATCAAAATTAAATGCCATAACAATTTAAGACTACTATTTACATTCCGATCACGTAAGATCAAAAAGCTAACTCTTCAAAAGTTGTAGCCTATACCTAACCTCTTAAAACCACAACAGTGCTCCTAGAACCTGGTGCACATCAAATAAAACCTCCCCATACCCATACATTTCAAGGTTTACCACCACCATGTCATCTTGAACCATATGACATTCCCTGTGTATAACTACAGACAAAACACAAAAATTACCCTGGTGGTAAGCTAGAAAAATTAATACAAAGGAAAATAATATTTTCTCCACCACACACACGCCCAACATACATTCAAACACCTGCCATAGTGACACAATGTCCATACACCAACACACGGATCTCACTCACACAGGCGGCATCTCTAATGAGATCTTCCAATATATTTTTTTTCTTTAATATAGTCAACAAAGGTTTGCTTTGACTCACAAACCCCTAAGAGATTATGATGGCGCCAACAGAAGAAAACAGACAAGCTTCCCCTTATGCTCCCAATACCCCCTTCCCCAATTACCCTTCTCGCTAACCTCACTAACTACTGATGAAAAAAAACATATATTTTTTTTTTAATATTGAAAGCAGAGCACCCGAAACCTGAAGCATCAACAACAAACCATCCTCATTTCCCCTGACACCCTGCTACCCTAATAAAACCATACCACACACACACACACACCATGTTGGTCCTTCACCCCCCTCCCCAACAATAACGCAACAGTGAGGTTCCGATAACCCAAGGAAAACGCCTTACACCCCCTTCCTGCATATACCTCTTGATTCGACATCTCGTCCTTAGAATCCTGCCGCCAAAGCTCTAATCGGACAGCACCCTGCTCCTCTCTTGCACCACGAGATGTAAAATGCTCCACCACTAAATATGCCACCGCCCTTCCCACATCCTCAGGACACGCCTCAACATCCATACTTAAAGCCTAAGGGTTGACAAACCCCCCCCCCTACCCTTTCAAAACCCCACTAAACCATTCCCTCCCACCCCAACTCCTCACAAAAGTAAATAAGTGATAGCAGTTTCAAGCCCACCGCATTTCAGGCACAACCCCCCCCTTATTATGCCCATTCTCACAATTGTGCCCTTGATGCCAAAATGCCTAATAAAAACCTATCCCTGTTTCCCGTACCTAGGTGGTATCGCAGCCTCTTCATCAATACACTAATTTCCAATTATACATTGGATAAATCCCTGATCCCTGCCCATCTCTTTCACCCCCTATCCTATCCAACTTACTCACCTTCACCCTACCTGGCACCCTGACAACTGAAAGATATCTCAAAATATCCTCACAATGCAATAAATCTCTACCCTTCCACCACCTCGTACCTCACTCATAACCCTCCCCACTCGCCTGCCCCCATCCCCCCCTAATAAATTCCTGTTTACGTATATACTTTGAAGCCTTCTCCCCAATGGTATCAACCCCATCCCCCCACGGCCACCCGCTGTCACTACTTCTCGCGCCAACCAGTGCCTCCCATGGCTCCAAATGTATCTATAAACCCTTACCGTCAACCTTCTTATGTCACACTCCCGTAGGGATAAACAGTCGCCCTGAACCACAGTTTACTATAAATTAGAGCATTCACTACCACTGCTCTTTGTAACAACGTTACCTCTCCCGGACTGAAACCACCTAACCTACCTAGCGCTTTGTTCACCACTAACTCCAATTTAATTCCCTTGCCAACAGACTACTATGACTAAAAATGACCCCACATATTTTTAAGCTATCAACACACATCCACCCACCCCTACTCCCAACGGCCCACCCACCCACGAACCTACCTCCAACAACCTAGATTTCGCTCTATTGATGCCCATCCCAGTAGCCCCTCCAAACACCTCAATAATCTTATTAACATTTCCTAAACCCTCACTACTACCCACCATTATTGTAGTGTCATCAACATAACCTACTATGCCCCTTACACAACCCCACTTTTCATCCCCATCCCATACTCCCTCACGTACCAACCTATAAAAGGGGTCCTGCAGACACCAAAGGATCTGAGATGGGGACAACCCTGCCTCAGACCCCTCTCAAACCTCACCTGAACCCCTAACCTGCCATTAACCTGTACTTTCGTCAAGGCACCATCATACAAGGTTCTTACCCACCTAACAATTTCCCCTGAAACCCCTGCCTCCCTAAGATCTCATATAACATCTCCCTGTCTACACTATCATCGCCGTTTCCCAATCTAACCCCAGAACCCCTCCCCTTCCTTCAGTTCCGAAAGTCTTAATTCTCCTATGCCCCATCCTAATGCTATGTCCTGGTATACCAAACTGACCTTCCTCTAACACCCTCTTCATCCTATTCGCTAATATCTTGGCAAAAATCTTGTAATCAGAGCATAACAAAGTTATTGCCCTATACCCTCTCAAAACATCACTGTCCTTGCCTTTTGGTACCTAACACCACCACCCCAGTCCTCTCACCTCATCCATCGTACCCTATCCTTCATTTGATTCAGCACCTTTACTAAAACATCCTTTAAAACATCCCAATGACATACGTAGAAATCCCCAGGTAACCCATCCACCCCAGGTGCCTTCCCCATGCGTAACCCTTGCACCGCTTGCCATACCTCTTCAATCGTTATTCTTCCACCTATCCCCTTCCTATCCTCCTCCTTAACCTCTCCTGAATGCTCTCTAGCACAATCCCCCTACAAACCTCATCCTCACTCTCCCATGAACTTATTCTGAAACCAATACCTTGCATAAGCACACATCCCGTCCGTCGTTCTTAACACCTGACCTTTATGATAACCCCCAATCTCCTCCTCTACCTTCAACGCCGTTATTGTCATGCCTGTTCTCGTGTCCTAAATCTCCTCAAAACAGTACCCGAAGGCCTATCACCCCATAACACCTCTTCTAATTGACTACGAACCCTTATCGCCCTAAAACTTCATTCTGAATATCCTTTAGTCTACCCTTAAGATCCTATTTCCTTGATGACACCCTCCTCCTCCACCACTATAACAATCCCTTAACCTCCCTTCCAAATATCCCTGTAACCCATACATATACCTAGCCTCCCCCAACCCCCTCCGCCTATATAACCTCTCACCGCCTCCTTTGCCACCCAAATTCCACCACTTCCCAATGTCACAAATGCCCTACCCCCCCCCCCAGACCCCCCCCCACCAAGCCTCGAAACCCTCACGATCCCCTCTCGTTTCAGCAAACTAACATTCAACCTCCACAAGTCCGAATAATATTTAACAGCACCCACCCACCCCAACACAGCCACCACACCCCTATAATCTGAAACCCAACATCTATATTACGCACCTATTCACATTTATACTTGAAGACCACGTACATCCTATCCAACCGTGCTGCATATCCTTTCCTAATAACGTATGTTCTACCATAACCTGTCTACCATCTACTACATCCCGAACCCCAACGCCCCAAATAAGTCCCTCAACACTGCTAGCCACAACCTGCTCCTCTCGGTTCTATGTCATTCCTCCTAATAACACAATTCCAGTCTCCCGCTATCACCGTTACCAGGAAGACCCTTAATGCATAAACTAAATAATCCCCCACGAAATCCCCCTTGATACTAGGCACATTAACCTCTGGCATATACACACCCAGAAAACAAACCGAGATGTCACCCCAAACCCCATCTACCCTTACAATCTGCCCCCCCTACCTCCTCCCAGACCTCAAATGAAAAGGGCAGGATTCCTAAAACCTACCAAAGCCCCTCCCTTGAAAAGTTCCGAACTTCCTGTATATAAATTAAATCCCTTTAACCTCAATTCAATACCACACCTATAATTGTGTTCTTGGAGGAAACAAACATCAATACCCTCTCTCCGCAAAATACTCTCAACCCATAACCTCTTGACCTCCGCGCGGAGGCCATTAACATTCATACTTAAACACTTAAATTCTTTAAAGGTGGTTTCCCCGATGTTCGTTTCGTGCTCCACCTGCATTGATGAAGAACCCCCTGGGCCCTCCTCCCACCTTGTCTCACACTTCTCCTTTCTCCCCCTCTCATCCCCATCCCTTTCTGCTAACACTTTCTTCCATCTTCTGAGCTGGCGTCAACACATCTTCCACCGAACCACTAGATCTCTTACGGGATTCTCCCGCCACCTCCATGATCTCTTCAGACACTGCACTGACTACATTGTCCTCCTTATGAACTTCCGCCTCAACTACACACACTCTCACCTCATTACCACTCTCACCACAACCACTCTTACTCATGTCATCACTCAGCACTTCGCCCAGACTTGCCATTACTTCCGGGTTATTCTGGAGCTCATACTCCTCGCCCACGGAAGGTGGACTATCAATCAACTTCCTTAGATCCTCCAACATAGGATCTGTCAATTCCACCAAATCATTGCCATCCTTCTGTCCGACGGCAACTGTAGAATCCTTCACCTCCTCTGGACATGTCCCGGAGATAATGTTACCACCAACTCCTCCGCTTGCTCCATCTCATCGCTCCATCGACGTGCTCCTTCAGGATGTACATGTTTATAGAGGGCCACAGATATATCAGATCACTTTTAGTTATAGCTACAGTGGGAGTAAAAGGTAGATGGGATACAAGGAAAATAGAAGCAGTAAGTAAGAGAGGTGAAGGTTTATAAACTAAAAGAGGAGGCAGTTAGGGTAAGATATAAACAACTATTGGAGGATAGATGGGTTAGTGAGAGTGTAGGCAATGGGGTCGAAGATGTATGGGGTAGATTTAAAAATGTAGTGTTAGAATGTTCAGCAGAAGTTTGTGGTTATAGGCGAGTGGGTGCGGAAGGAAGAAGAGCGATTGGTGGAATGATGATGTAAAGAGAGTAGTAATGGAGAAAAGTTAGCATATGAGAGGTTTTACAAAGTAAAAGTGATGCAAGGAGGAAGAGTATATGGAGAGAAAAAGAGAGGTTAAGAGAGTGGTGAAGCAATGTAAAAGAGAGCAAATGAGAGAGTGGGTGAGATGTTATCAACAAATTTTGTTGAAAATAAGAAAAAGTTTTGGAGTGAGATTAATAAGTTGAGGAAGCCTAGGGAACAAATGGATTTGACAGTTAAAAATAGGAGAGGAGAGTTATTAAATGGAGAGTTAGAGGTATCGGGAAGATGAAGGGAATATTTTGAGGAGTTGTTAAATGTTGATGAAGACAGGGAAGCTGTGATTTCGTGTATAGGGCAAGGAGGAATAACATCTTGTAGGAGTGTGGAAGAGCCAGTTGTGAGTGTGGGGGAAGTTCGTGAGGCAGTG
The DNA here is from genome assembly GCA_009830355.1 of Cherax destructor. Classification (NCBI taxonomy): domain Eukaryota; kingdom Metazoa; phylum Arthropoda; class Malacostraca; order Decapoda; family Parastacidae; genus Cherax; species Cherax destructor. The sequence continues at coordinate 29,255 of WNWK01008792.1, forward strand.
GGTAGAATGAAAGGGGGTAAGGCAGCTGGGATTGATGGGATAAAGATAGAAATGTTAAAAGCAGGTGGGGATATAGTTTTGGAGTGGTTGGTGCTATTATTTAATAAATGTATGGAAGAGGGTAAGGTACCTAGGGATTGGCAGATAGCATGCATTGTTCCTTTGTATAAAGGCAAAGGGGACAAAAGAGAGTGCAAAAATTATAGGGGAATAAGTCTGTTGAGTGTACCTGGTAAAGTGTATGGAAGAGTTATTATTGAAAGAATTAAGAGTAAGACAGAAAGCAGGATAGCAGATGAACAAGGGGCTTTAGGAAAGGTAGGGGTGTGTAGACCAAGTGTTTACAGTGAAACATATAGGTGAACAGTATTTGGATAAGGGTAAAGAGGTTTTTGTGGCATTTATGGATTTGGAAAAGGCGTATGATAGGGTGGATAGGGGGGCAATGTGGCAGATGTTGCAGGTGTATGGAATAGGAGGTAGGTTACTGAAAGCAGTGAAGAGTTTTTATGAGGATAGTGAGGCTCAGGTTAGAGTGTGTAGGAGGGAGGGGGACTATTTCCCAGTAAAAATGGGCTTCCAGCAAGCATGTGTGAGCGTATTTGATAGGAGTGAATAGAGACAAATGGTTTTTAATACAGTGAACCCCCGGTGTTCGACGGCGTCGGAGCTCGGCCAAATCGGTGTTCGACGGTTTTTTTTACAATATTTTTGACTCGGTATTAGGCGGCCACTCGGAGTTCGGCGAGTCGGCTATCTGTCCCGAACACGTACGCGTGTGGCCGTGGCCCAGCTGGGCGCCCAGGCACTCAGTGTGTTATTGTTTACAAGCGAGCGAACACTACCCACGCATTCATACCATATATATTGTCATTATTCCAGTGTTTTTAGTGCTTGCAACTGCTAAATAAGCCACCATGGGCCCCAAGAAAGCTCCTAGTGCCAAGCCTGTGGTAAAGAATGTGCACAGAGTGAAGCATTCATGCAGGGAGTGTAGCATTTATGCAGGGAGTGTAGCAAGGATGCAGGGAGTGTAGCAAGGATGCAGGGAGTGTAGCATTTATGCAGGGAGTGTAGCATTTATGCAGGGAGTGTAGCAGGCATGCAGGGAGTGTAGCAGGCATGCAGGGAGTGTAGCAGGCATGCAGGGAGTGTAGCAGGCATGCAGGGAGTGTAGCAAGGATGCAGGGAGTGTAGCAAGGATGCAGGGAGTGTAGCAGGCATGCAGGGAGTGTAGCAGGGATGCAGGGATGTAGCAGGGATGCAGGGAGTGTAGCAAGGATGCAGGGAGTGTAGCAGGCATGCAGGGAGTGTAGCAAGGATGCAGGGAGTGTAGCAGGGATGCAGGGAGTGTAGCATTTATACAGGGAGTGTAGCAGGCATGTAGGGAGTGTAGCAAGGATGCAGGGAGTGTAGCAAGGATGCAGGGAGTGTAGCAGGCATGCAGGGAGTGTAGCAAGGATGCAGGGAGTGTAGCAGGGATGCAGGGAGTGTAGCAAGGATGCAGGGAGTGTAGCAGGCATGCAGGGAGTGTAGCAAGGATGCAGGGAGTGTAGCAGGGATGCAGGGAGTGTAGCAAGGATGCAGGGAGTGTAGCAAGGATGCAGGGAGTGTAGCAGGGATGCAGGGAGTGTAGCAGGGATGCATGGAGTGTAGCAGGCATGCAGGGAGTGTAGCAAAGATGCAGGGAGTGTAGTAGGCATGCAGGGAGTGTAACATTCATGCAGGGAGTGTAGCATTCAAAGAAAAAGGCCAGTAACCCCAGAAAAGAACTTGGTACCTGCAGTGTTAATGGAAGGGGATTCCCCTTTCAAACACTAGCAGGTACCACCTTCTTCCCTCCTCCCGTCCTCCACACATCAACAACTCTTCAATAAATGTAAGTGACATGTTATTGTACTATTTATTTCTTAATTTTTTTATAAAATTGTGTTTAATTTAATGTCAAAAAGTTCTAAAAAATATTTTATTTTAATACTTTTGGATGTCTGGAACGGATTAATTTTATTTCCATTATTTCTTATGGGGAAAATAGAATCGGAGTTCGACCAAACCAGTGGTCGATGGGCCCTCTGTGACGGATTGCCGACGAGAACCGGGGGCTCACTGTACTTGACGTGCTGTTGGAGTGTGAGCAAAGTAACATTTATGAAGGGATTCAGGGAAACCGGCAGGCCGGACTTGAGTCCTGGAGATGGGAAGTACAGTGTCTGCACTCTGAAGGAGGGGTGTTAATGTTGCAGTTTTATAACTGTAGTGTAAAGCACCCCTCTGGCAAGACAGTGATGGAGTGAATGATGATGAAAGTTTTTCTTTTTCGGGCCACCCTGCCTTGGTGGGAATCGGCCGATGTGTTAATAAAAAAAAAAAAATAATAATAATAAAAACTAGTTTTTTATTCTCTAATTCCAGGCGAGCTTTCTCTACTTCACGATCTTTCTCTTTCTCACGTTCCTCATGTTCTCTAGCTTTTGCTCTTTCCTCTAGTTCTCTCTCTAGAGCTTGTTCCTCACGTTCTCTAGCTTTTGCTCTTTCCTCTAGTTCTCTCGTTAGAGATCGTTCCTCACGTTCTCTAGCTTGCGCTTCACCTACTTTAGCTCTCTCCTCCCGATCAAGTCTATCACGTTTTTATTTATCTTCTCGCTCTCTTTCTAACTGTTCTCGCTCAACTCTTTCTCTATCCTTTTTCTCTTCTCGCTCAATTCTCTCTTTCTCCTTTCTCTTTTCTCTTTCAATTTCTAACTGTCTCACTTGTCTTTCTCGATCTCTTTCTAACTGTCTTTCTTGTCGCTCTCTTTCAATTTCATTTTTTTTTTCCTTGAATCTTAGTAGCTATGAAAGATTCTAAAAAATTTCCCATAATACCTAGCTTAACCCCAGCATTCATCCAGAACTGGTATTCCTCCATACTAACCGGGATAACTTAACTTACTGGGTGAATGAAACAGATATAAAAGAAAACGGAGGGTTCAAATCCTGCTCCGCTACAACTGAACAAACAAAACCGGAGGGTTCAATCCCTGCTTCGATTTATACAGTATAAATTGACCAGAGGGTTCTATGCGAGCTCTGACCAAACAGTAAGGAGAATGGGATCACTTGACCATCCACTCTTCCCACTATAATCAAGAGTGTCTTATGACAGTTCCCTTGATATAACATACAAGAACTCAATGAAGAAGATTTATCACAGGAAAATCTCGAGCCCCTAGAGTCTATTCCTAAAATAATCTTCAAGTTTAAAAATAAAGGTGGCAGAATTACTAGTACATCCTGCCTTGACTTGACTAACATAAAAATAGAGACTATAAAAAATCACCAAATCTTTTAAATACCTTGACTATAGTCCTACTATAAGAATGGGTACTTATGAATGGTGGTAACCATCTGTGTTGTGGAGTGTTGGTGGTAAACACTGTGTCGATGGTGGCGGAGTTCCAATAACGTGGTCAGGTATTGCCGGCTTCAGTCCGAGTAGCGTCGAATCGTGTTCGAGGTATAGTCGGATCTTGGAGTCGAATCCTGGCAAGGTCGCCACTTGTGAAGGCTAAACTCAGACTCGGTTCAATCTTGCCTTTCAAGAAGAACCAAGGCTGGTTCCTCCTTAGGAAAATTACGAAGAATAGAAAAAGACAAAAAAATAACATAAAAAATAAGCACTTTATTGAATAGAAAGATGTATGAAATAATAAAAACTTAAACATGAACAGCAAACAAACCCTATCGTGAATAAAAATGAAAAATATAAATAGACAAATAAGACTATGTTGCAACAGCTAATTTGTACAGATTAAAAGGGACATGTCGATGTTCTTGACACCAGCTGTTACATTTTCTGAACTCCTTGCTGGTATTCACTTAATCGATGACGGTGGCAACAATCACTTGTTTGACGGATGTGACAGATGTTTTCTAATCTCATATGTTTTCCACGAGTCAGGGACTCAGGTGGGGTCCGCTGGTGACTCAAGTGGCTGTGGTTGACGATAGTGTTACTGCAGATGTGGGCAGTATAAAAGTTGATGATTCAGTCTCAAAACTCTTGTGAGACGGTTCCTTCAATCTCCCTCAGCATTGTGCCAGGTGGCTCTAACTGGCGCCGACGGCTATCAAATGGAGAAAGACAAAAATTACTCACCATTCTGATACACATTCTTATAATAGGCATAAGGCCGTCCAAAAGAAATGGTGAGACAAAATTATGCTAGTCAATACAAGGCAAGGGCAGAGCCACATTAAGTACTCCAAAAAATGATGAGTGAAGCTCAAAAACTAACGAGTGAAGCTCTTAACAAAATAATAACGAGTGAGGCTCGTAAAATACAATAAGACAGAAGTGGCTGTGAAGACTTACAGGGGAGACGGGAGCTGTTAGTCGAGTGATTATTCCTTTGGCTGGAGTCCAGCATGTCACCTCTCTTCGGGTGGAAGAAGGGGATGGGGTACAGCTGGAGCTAGATACTTACCCCACCTAAACGAGCAGACTACCACTACTAGCACTTATACAGACATTCCCACTTCCTTCACTTCTATCTATGGACTTTTCCCTCACAAAGTGTATTTTTGGGGGTCTGAAACGGACTAATCTAATTTACATTATTCCTTATGGAAACAAATTCGTTCGGTAATGGCACTCGAACAGCCTTCTGGAACGAATTATGTCTGAAACTTGGGGTACCACTGTACCTGGTTACGACACCTGCAGCACACAAACACCACTGAATTGATAACCAAGTACCCTCTTGTTTAAAGTTTAATGATCACTTCTTAACGACACTTCCTTCTACAGGCAAGAAGAAATGAGCTCAGAAGAGCTATGTCTATGCACACAACAAGGCACCCAGCAAAGCGCAGATATACTACGCTATATGTGTAGAGTGTAAAACACCGCTGTGTATGGTGCCATGTTTCAGGGACTTCCACAGACTGAAGAAGTTTTAGGAACATGACCAATGCCTGTACAGTGGATCCCCGAGTTTCAGCGGCATTGTGTTTCATCAATTTTGCCTTTCAGCGCCTTTTTTCGGCGAAAAATAGACTCAAGGTTCATTATTTTTTTTAGCAATTTGGCGGCGGTACGGTACGCATCTGGCCCTTCTCCCAGCGTCAGTCCATAAACAAAGCCAGCCTGCCTCCGAGTGTGGCATTGTTTATGGGCGAGTGACCATCACCTCACGCATTCATATACATACAGTGGACCCCCAGATTACGCTATTAATCCATTCCAGAGGGCTTAACTTAAACCGAAAATAACTTAATCCAAATCTATTTTCCCCATAAGAAATAATGGAAATTCAGTTAATCCATTTCAGACACCCAAAAGTATTAAAATAAATATTTTTTACACATTAACTTACACATTACATGTATATATAAATTACAACTAATACATACAACAGTGTATTAACTTCACACTTACCTTTATTGAAGAGTTGTTGATGTGTGGAAGAAGGAAGGAGGGGGAGGAAGTAGTATGCTAGTGTTTGGAAGGGGAATCCCCTTCCATTAACACTGCAGGTACCAAGTTCTTTATTGGGGTTACTGGCCTTCTTCTTTTAATGCCACTAGGACCAGGTTGAGAGTCACTGGACCCCTCTCTAACCAAAAATCTGTCCAGGGAGCTCTGTGTCTGGCATTTCTTTAAAACATCCCTGAAATGGGACACCACATTGTCATTGTACATGTTGCCAGTACGGCCTGCAACAGCTTTGTTAGGGTGATATTCATCCATAAAGCCTTGCACATCAGTCCATTGTGCAATGATCTCCTTCAGTTTTACCGTATTTCTGACATTCTTTACCACTGGTCTGGCACTAGGAGCTTTCTTTGGACCCATGGTGGCTTATTTAGCAGTTGCAGGCACTAAAAACAGTGGAAAAATAACAAAATGTATGGTATGAATGCGTGGGTGGCGGCGGTGGCGCTCACTCACTGGTAAACAATGGCACACTGCTGTCCCAGGACACGTGTACGCATCCAAGACGAATAGCGTATTCCGAGAGGATCATCGTAAACTGAGCCAATATTTTTACGGAAAAATGTATCGCTAACCGAATTTAGCGTAATCCGACGCCATCGTAATCCGGGGGTCCACTGTATTCCATTAGTTTTTGTGCTTGCAACTGCCAAATAAGCCACTATGGTAGAGGGTAGTAGTGGTTGTGATGGTGGTAGAGGGTGGTAGTGGTTATGATGGTGGTAGTGATAGTGGTTGTGATAGTGGTAGAGGGTGGTAATGATGGTGGGAGAGGGTGGTAGTGATGGTGGTAGAGGGTGGTTGTGATAGTGGTAGAGGGTGGTAGTGGTTGTGATAGTGGTAGAGGGTGATAGTGATAGTGGTAGAGGGTGGTAGTGATAGTGGTAGAGGGTGGTAGTGATGGTGGTAGAGGGTGGTAGTGGTTGTGATGGTGGTAGAGGGTGGTAGTGGTTGAGATGGTGGTAGAGGGTGGTAGTGGTTATGATAGTGGTAGTGATGGTGGTAGAGGGTGGTAGTGATGGTGGAAGAGGGTGGTAGTGATGGTGATAGAGGGTGGTAGTGATGGTGGTAGAGGGTGGTAGTGATGGTGGTAGAGGGTGGTAGTGGTTGTGATGGTGGTAGAGGGTGGTAGTGGTTGTGATGGTGGTAGAGGGTGGTAGTGGTTGTGATGGTGGTAGAGGGTGGTAGTGGTTGTGATGGTGGTAGAGGGTGGTAGTGGTTGTGATGGTGGTAGAGGGTGATAGTGATGGTGGTAGTGATTGTGGTAGAGGGTAGAGCTGCAAGAGCTCTCTGGACAGTTTTTTTGTGCGACAGGGGTCCAGTGACTCTCAAGCTGGTTCTAGTGCCATTAAAAAACAAAGAAGGGGAGTAACCCAGGATAAGGACTTGGTAACTGAAGTCTTTATGGAAGGGGATTTCCCTTCCAAACAATAGCAACTCTTCCATCCTCACCCCTCCTCCAGTCTTCCAGACATCACCAGGAGTCTTCAATAAAGGTAAGTGTGATATTCTTGTTTACACTTGATTTGTCATTCCTTTATGTACCTATGGAAATCTATATTTCATGTAAAAAAAATTTTTTTTTTGTTAATACTTTTGGTCTGGAATGGATTAATTGGATTTCAAGACTCTTCTCAAAAATCACCTACTCACCCTATACTAAATACTCATACTGTAACAAACTTCCAAACCCAATATTATTTTACCTAAGAAGATCTCAATTTGATATGTTCATCCTCCTTAACACTTGTTGCAATTTCATATCATCATATTGTCATTTAAAATCTTATAGTATCATCATTTTCTTAATTTGAAATAAAATATATATCTAGATGAAACTCTAAAAACTATTTCTAGTATTGTTATTATACTAGTATAGCATCAACATACTGTAATTTGAAATAAATTCTACAACTAGATTAAACTCAACCAATTTCTCTTGTATTGTCTTTTAATAGTATGTATAACCATTTAATAATTTAAATAATACAGAACTAGAATAAACTCAATCAATTTCTTTAGCATTAAGTACTTAGTGAATAAGTCTCTAGAATAAACTGCCCCTAATGCCATGGCATGCCAGTGGCTCTCCTTGCATTACAGTTTTATAATTGTTTTATATTTGTAACTACCAATAACATTGTACACTTGTAACATGCATTGAAATAAAAATTATTATTATTATTATTATTATTATTATTATTATTATTATTATTTCCATTATTTCTTATGGGGAAAATGGTTTTGCCATTCATGAATTCGCCCTTCAGCAGACTCTGGAATGGATTAATATTTCTAGGAGTGTAGCAGGTATGCAGGGAGTGTAGCATGTATGCAGGGAGTGTAGCAGGTATGCAGGGAGTGTAGCAGGCAGGGAGGGAGTGTAGCAGGCAGGGAGGGAGTGTAGCAGACAGGAGGGAGTGGCAGGCATGCAGGGAAGTGACCCCGGATAAGGACTTGGTACCTAAATTCCTTATGGAAGGGGATTCCCCTTCCAAAAAATAGGGTCTCTTCCCTCTCCCCTCCTCCCTCTCTTCCATCCAGCAACATCAGTCTTCAATAAAGGTAAGTGCCACATTCATTTCATTCATTTGTGCATGTAAATCTATCTTTAAGGCCCCCCCAAAAAAATTTTTTCCAAACTTCTGGGTTTCTGGAACGGATTAATTGAATTTCCATTATTTCTTATGGGGAAAATGGTTTCAGTTTTCGTGTGTTTCAGTTTTAGTGCCTCCCTCTGGAACGGATTAAACACGAAAACCGAGGGACCACTGTATATATGTACAGTAGACTGTCGATTAATCCTTCCACTGTCCAGACCCCTGATCTGAAACTTGTCCACAATGTCCAAGAATTTAAAAAAAATTGTTATTTTTTCGTATGAACTGGTAGATAATCTTTTTCTGAAGGTAATAAAACAAAAAATAAAAAAATTGATGGAAAATTGACGAAATTATGCTTACACAAATTTTGCTGCATCAGTGATATTTGCACATTGGCGATTTTGCCCACTTTGAATCCTATTTTAGGCAATTACATTGTTCCAGTAGACCAAATTCTTAGCTATTTCGCTAGTATGTCTTCCATTTTACTGACTGAGCACAAGAAATCGCCCAGTCAACTACAGTGGACCCCCGAGTTTCGGTCATAATTCATTCCAGAAGGCTGTTCAAGTGCCATTACCGAACGAATTTGTTCCCTTAAGGAAAAATGTAAATTAGATTAGTCCTTTCAGACCCCCAAAAATACACATACAAAAACACTTACAATATTAAACTTACATAATTGTTCGATTTCCGAGGTGACCGAAACTTGGGGTCCACTGTATTTCAAATACTCGATAAAATGATCAGAAATTGGTAATTTGGCCAATTTCACACCAATTTCAAAACAAGGTTTAGTGCCAGGCATTCCTGCCACTAAAATAACATATCGTCTGTTCATTAGATACGGTTAAAGGCTTTACACATGAATTCCATTTTGATTTTTTTATTCACACAAAAAAATGGAAGATTTACTGTTGTGCAATATTATAATAATTGTATAAATAATATCAGCACATTTGTGAATACACATTAGGCCCACCAGTTGATGTGTATCAGACACATGATGTGATTTGTTAACTCTTGAACATCGGCAAAAGTCGAACATTTCCGCTACTTTGAGCTCAGTTTCAGTCTATTTTCAGTCCTAAAACCAATCAAAATCATCTCTCTATTTCTGTCATACATTTTTCATTCTACCAAATAAGACCAAGAAACTGAGAATACAATTATAAAAACCATACGAAAATAAAAGTAAAAAGAAGAAAATTGAAAGTGAATATAGGAAAGAGTAAGGTGATGAGGATAACAAAAAGATTAGGTGACGAAAGATTGGATATCAGATTGGAGGGAGAGAGTATGGAGGAGGTGAATGTATTCAGATATTTGGGAGTGGACATGTCAGCAGATGGGTCTATGAAGGATGAGGTGAATCATAGAATTGATGAGGGGAAAAGGGTGAGTGGAGCACTTCAGAGTCTGTGGAAACAAAGAACCTTGTCCATGGAAGTAAAGAGGGGAATGTATGAGAGTATAGTTATACCAACACTCTTATATGGGTGTGAAGCATGGGTGATGAATGTTGCAATGAGGAGAAGGCTGGAGGCAGTGGAGATGTCATGTCTGAGGTCAATGTGTGGTGTGAATATAATGCAGAGAATTCGGAGTTTGGAAATTAGGAGGAGGTGCGGGATTACCAAAACTATTATCCAGAGAGCTGAGGAGGGGTTGTTGAGGTGGTTCGGACATGTAGAGAGAATGGAACGAGACAGAATGACTTCGAGAGTGTATAAATCTGTAGTGGAGGGAAGGCGGGGTAGGGGTCGGCCTAGGAAAGGTTGGAGGGAGGGGGTAAAGGAGGTTTTGTGTGCGAGGGGCTTGGACTTCCAGCAAGCATGTGTGAGCGTATTTGATAGGAGTGAATGGAGACAAATGGTTTTTAATACTTGACGTGCTGTTGGAGTGTGAGCAAAGTAACATTTATGAAGGGATTCAGGGAAACTGGCAGGCCGGACTTGAGTCCTGGAGATGGGAAGTACAGTGTCTGCACTCTGAAGGAGGGGTGTTAATGTTGCAGTTTTGTAACTGTAGTGTAAAGCACCCCTCTGGTAAGACAGTGATGGAGTGAATGATGATGAAAGTTTTTCTTTTTCAGGCCACCCTGCCTTGGCGGGAATCGGCCGATGTGTTAATAAATAAAAAAATAATACGAAAATACACCGCACAGTCGCTGTTTTAAACCAAAAACATGGTCAGAGTTTTTTTCTCATTATGCAATGCATACTGCGGGTTTTTTTTATATGGTGCACACTTATCACATAGACCCTTTCTCTCATATCTAGGCCCAAATTTACCACTTATCTGAGTGAGCTGAGCTCATGGTGTAGTACAATGGCACAGTCAGTGAAAGGGTTAAGATACAATCTTTCAGGACGTTTTTACTATATGAAGGTTGACATGATATAACTGTAGGAAAAATAATAGCTATTAACCCATACAAGAAGGCTAGTAACCAATAATTTCATTGTAACTACACACTTCTGTGCCCTTTAACAGTCACTCATTTACCCAAGCTGTATTTACACAAATGTTGAATATGTTAGTGATTGATATTAAAGTGTGGAAAGTTCAGTTAATAAACGAGAAAGTGAAGAGGTAATTTTTCAGCACTGCCATGATAAATGTTAGTTTTTAAAGTTCATAGGGCCACCGCAGTATATACCATTTATATATAAATTGTAACATGCATTGAAATAAAAATTATTATTATTATTATTATTATTATTATTATTATCACCAAGGGAATCTCAGGAAAACCAGCAAATGTAATTGTCAGTTGTTTCCTGTATACCAGTCATTACATGCAGTGTTTTCATATCTTTTGCATTATAGTGAGCTGGACAGATAACTAAAGTCAGTACCCGATCAGCCAGACTGTGGTTTGTACGTTGAATTACATGCAGGCAGCAGTAATAGCCTGGTCGATTGAGCCCTGATCCACTGGGAGGCCTGGTCAAGAACTAGGCTGTGGGGGTGTTGACCCCCAGAACACCCTCCAGGTAGACAAATTGAGAGGGACTCCAAGATTTATATATCCTTCCTTCTGTTTGCATAATCATGGTTATAATGAAAGGAAACTATAGTGGACCCTTGAAAATCGTCCTTAATCTGTTCCAGAGAGTCTGCCAAAATTCAAAATTTACTATTTTCAAAACCATTTTCCCATAAAGCATAAAACTTAGCCAATTTATCAGTTCTATCATGCATCTGAAGACCAATGTGAGATGGAATCCACAGCATGTGCACTCTGACTCTACTATCCACAATCCTACCATACCTGTGTCTGGCTTCTGACACAAGCATGCTACAAGTTATACTTGATGAGTTGAGAGCATTTATGGATGACAGAGAATCAGTTACAATTAGAGAGTCAACCTTAGATACATGGACGCATTTGCTCCTTGCACTCAAATGCGTCCATGTATCTAAGGTTGACTCTCTAATTGTAACTGATTCTCTGTCATCCATAAATGCTCTCAACTCATCAACTCACAAATTCGCCTTGGCGACACTATTTTTCTTGAACACACTGGGATTTTCAGAGTGATACACGAGTAAAGGCTTCACTTTGAAATCCCCACTAACATTATCACACAACATGAGAGTTAGCCTGTCTTTCATAGGCTTGTGTCCTGGCAGTGCATTTTCCTCCTTCGTGATGTAGGTCCTCTTTGGCATTTTCTTCCAAAAGAGGCCTGTTTCGTCACAATTGAACACTTGTTGGAGTTTGAATTGTTCAGCCTCTATGTATCCCTTGAATTCGTGCACAAATTTTTCAGCCGCACATTTATCAGAACTTGCAGCCTCTCCATGCCTTACAACATTATGTATGCCACTTCGCTTCTTGAAACTTTCGAACTAGCCATTGCTGGCCTTGAATTCACCTAGATCAGCACTCGTTCCAGGACTTTTCTTTACGAGATCATCATGCAACTGCCTTTCCTTTTCGCAAATTATTGACTGCGTAACACTGTCTCCTGCTAACTCCTTTTGTCTGATCCACAAAAGCAACAACTCAACTTCTTCCATTATTTGCGATCTCTTTTTCGCTAGCATATTCACACCTTTCGCAACATCAGCTTCCCTGATTTCCTTTTTCTTTGACAAGATGGAAGTGATAATTGAATGGGCCTTCCCATACATCCTGGAGAGCTCCGCCACACGCACTCCACTTTCATATTTTTATATGATTTCTTTCTTTACTTCTATCGTTTTTCTTACTTTCTTTACCAAAGGGCTGGCACTAGGAGTTTTCTTTGAGCCCATGGTGGCTTATTTAGCAGTTGCAAGCACTAAAACGAATGAAATATTACGAAATGTATCGTATAAACGCGTGAGGTGATTGTCACTCACCGAGATACAATGCCAGACTGACACTGAATGGTGTTTGTGTGCCCGCGGTGGCTGGGAGGCCGCTCGGACGCGTTTCATACGACCGCCGATTTTTAAGCTAAAGGACGAAAATCAAGCCAATATTTTGGCGAAAAAAGTTGCCGATTTTCAAGGGGGACAATTTTCAAGAGTCCACTGTAAGTGTAAATACAGTAGACCGTCATTTAACATGAGTTTATTTGGCACGATTTGGGTATACAGTCAACCCTCCGTTTTCGTGCTTAATCCGTTCCTGAAAGATCGACTAAAACTGAAACACGAAAACTGAAAACATTTTTCCCATAAGAAATAATGGAAATTCAATTAATCTGTTCCAGAAACCCAGAAGTTTGAAAAAAAAAATTTGGGGGTCCTTAACCCTTTGACTGTCGCAAGCCCCAATCCTGAGTGCTCTCCTGTTGTCGCAAAATATTCGAAAAAAAAAAATTTCTTATGAAAATGTTAAAATTATTTTTCTGATTGTTTTCATCCTAAAATTTTTTTTTTTTGTGATCAATACTTACTGAGATATGGAGGCGTAAAGTTGGCAGAAAATGAGCCGCGTATGGCAACAGCGGCGCATGCCGCTCACCGGTACACTTATATTTACTCCCATTCGAAGGTTTCTTGTATTTTCCAATATTTTTTTTTTTTTCCAAGTAACTTCTGTGGCCTGTGAGACCAAAGTAAGGTGCTGTGTACATATATACACTCGTATGCAACACAATAACTGCACAAACATTATTATCATTATATTGTTTACAGAACTTGTTTACACAAACCAACAAAGCAAAACAATTTTTATTACTATTGTTCTATAATATATATACACATATATAATGACTGAACACTTTCCATCAACTTTCCTTAGCACTTGAAGCTGTGTGTGTGTGTGGACATCTAAATTTGCTGAGTCAGGGTAAGGCAGCTGTCAAAATGACATATTATACCATTACTCACCACCCTCACTGCTGTCAACCTGTCAACACAAAAGGGGACCCATGTCTTCTTCCCCACAACCTCCTTCCTAGCTTCCTTCTTTCCTTCCTTATTTCCTTCTTTCCTTCCTTCCTTCCTCTCATCTCTTCCTTCCTTCCTCTCATCTCTTTCTTCCTACCTTCCTTTCTTCCTTCATTCCTTCCTTTTTTTTCTTACTTTCTTACTTCTTTTGTTCCTTCCTTCCTCATCTCTCCTTCCTTTCTTTCTTTCTTCCTTTCTTCTTTCTTCTTTCCTTTCTTTCCTTTCTTCTTTCCTTTCTTCTTTCCTTTCTTCTTTCCTTCCTTCCTTACTTTCTTTCCTTCCTTCCTTACTTTCTTTCTTCCTTCCTTCTGGTATCCTGGGGATTGCTTTCGGTCACAAACTCCTCAAAACCATGAAATTCATCTTCAGAGACACTTCCATCTGTGTTAGAGCTATCACTGGGGAAGAGAAGAGTCCCAGATTCGCCTGGGAGTCAGGTATTTCTTACTGCTAGGAATGCTGAACAAGGACTATTGAAATGGCTTTCCCACAATGCACCACTGGCTGCCTGATTTTTTTTATACTGCGCACACTGAACACACAGACTCATTCTCTCACATGTGGGCCTACCAGCTTTCTCCTGCTTGATTTGAGGCCGCTAGAATTTAGGCGTATAGATACGTCCGAAACAGTAGCTCGTAAGACATATACGACTGAAACAGTCAAAGGGTTAAAGATAGATTTACATTCTCAAATGAATGAACTCATTGTGACACTTACCTTTATTGAAGACTGATGTTGCTCGATGGAAGAGAGGGAGGAGGGGAGAGGGAAGATGGAAGAGAGGCTATTGTTTGGAAGGAGAATCCCCTTCCATAAGAAATTTAGGTACCAAGTCCTTATCCGGGGTCAATTCCCTGCATGCCTGCTACACTCCCTGCTTTTCTCCTACACTCTCTGCATACCTGCTACACTCCCTGCATACCTGCTACACTCCCTGCATACCTGCTACTTCCTGCATACCTGCTACTTCCTGCATGCCTGCTACACTCCTGCATACCTGCTACACTCCCTGCATACCTGCTACACTCCCTGCATACCTGCTACACTCCCTGCATACCTGCTACACTCCCTGCATACCTGCTACACTCCCTGCATCTGCTACACTCCCTGCATGCATGCTACACCCCCTGCATGCATCTCCTCTGCATACACTCCCTGCATGCATGCTACACTCCCTGCATACCTGCTACACTCCCTGCATGCATGCTACACTCCCTGCATACCTGCTACACTCCCTGCATACCTGCTACACACCCTGCATACCTGCTACACTCCCTGCATACCTGCTACACTCCCTGCATACCTGCTACACTCCCTGCATACCTGCTACACTCCCTACATACCTGCTACACTCCCTGCATACCTGCTACACTCCCTGCATACCTTTATTGAAGACTGATGTTGCTGGATGGAAGAGAGGGAGGAGGGGAGAGGGAAGAGAGGCTATTGTTTGGAAGGAGAATCCCCTTCCATAAGGAATTTAGGTACCAAGTCCTTATCCGGGGTCAATTCCCTGCATGCTTGCTACACTCCCTGCTTTTCTGCTACACTCTCTGCATACCTGCTACACTCCCTGCATACCTGCTACACTCCCTGCGTGCATGCTACACTCTTAAATTCCATCGTGTTTCTCACTTTCTTTACTAAAGGGCTGGCACTAAGAGCTTTCTTTGGGCCCATGGTAGCTTATTTAGTAGTCACACACAATAATCAAGGGCTAAAAAGAATGAATTGTTAATAAATGTTTTGTATGAACTCCTGAGATGATGTTCACTCAAGCATAAACAATGCTACACTGCGTGACAATGTGCGTGGGTGGCGGTCTTGTGGCTTTGTATGTGCGGGGCACTGGTAGATAGGTTCCGTACCAAGCACGAAAATGGAGGTAAAATTTCCCCGAAAAAACTGCATGAAAACTGAAACACACGAAAACAGAGATACACGAAAATGGAGGGTTGACTGTACAGTGGACCCTCGGTTTTCATTCACCTCCAAACTCGAACAATTATGTAAGTGTATTTTTGTTAGAGCTTTTGTAAGTGTATTTTTGGGTGTCTGAAACGACTAATCTTATTTACATTTGTCCTTATGGGAACAAATTTGTTCGGTAATGGCACTCAAACAGCATTCTGGACAGAATTTTCAACGAAAACCGAGGGTCCTCCGTACCATGATTGAAGAATTGTGGCACAATTTTATGTAACACGTTGTAAAATCACTTTAATACGGTTCACAGGAGGGTAAAAAAAATTTGAGCGCAGAGGTCCTTCACAAACCATCCCACTAACAGAATATTTGCCCAACCCAATTTTCAATGCTCCCCAAGCAATAAGCTTCGATAATTCTATTCACTCATGCGCAAGTCCCACTCAAATCAAATCGTGTGTGTGGGGAAGTACCCAGGCTGGTGTGTGGGGAAGTACCTAGGCTGGTGTGTGGGGAAGTACCCTGGCTGGTGTGTGGGGAAGTAACCTGGCTGGTTTGTGTGGGGAAGTACCCTGGCTGGTTTGTGTGGGGAAGTACCCTGGCTGGTTTGTGTGGGGAAGTACCCTGGCTGGTTTGTGTGGGGAAGTACCCTGGCTGGTTTGTGTGGGGAAGTACCCTGGCTGGTTTGTGTGGGGAAGTACCCTGGCTGGTTTGTGTGGGGAAGTACCCTGGCTGGTTTGTGTGGGGAAGTACCCTGGCTGGTTTGTGTGGGGAAGTACCCTGGCTGGTTTGTGTGGGGAAGTACCCTGGCTGGTTTGTGTGGGGAAGTACACTGGCTGGTGTGGGGAAGTAACCTGGCTGGTGTGTTCTTTCTTGAATTCTGTGGCTTATTTAGCAGTTGCAAGCAGAAAAACGAATGGGATATATCTTATGAACGCGTGAGGTGATGGTCACTTGCCCATAAACAATGCCACACTGTCTGTGGTGTCAGAGGCAGGCTGGCTTTGTATACGGGCTGATGCTGGGAGAAGGGCCCACCCTCCAACCTTCACTATCTCTCTATAATGTCATATTTTTATTAATTTGGGGGTCTTTATCATGCTGCTACGTTATTTATGTTATACCTAATATTATTCTGGAATAAATATGATAGGTAGATAACTTATTGATAGTAATAAAAAGTACGTATTACAGTGGACCCCCGAGTTTCGAAAGGTTCTTACTTCGTAAACATCGTGTTTCGTAAGCTTTTTACGACTTCGAGAATCGTAAAACCGCTCGTGTTTCGTAACGTATTAGACCTGTCCGCCTGCTCCGCGCCTGCGCGGGATGCAGGACGCTGCCAGTGAAGCGTTGTTTACCATTGAGAGAACATTACCTAGCGCGCTCTTTCAAACATTCACACTACATTTGGTGTTTTTTTTGGTGCTTTAGTGACTGTCACTGTGAAATAATTCACCATGGGTCCAAAGAAGCTTCCTAGTGGCACCCCTGTGGTATCATTCATGGAGGGAGTGTAGCATTCATGGAGGGAGTGTAGCATTCATGCAGGGAGTGTAGCATTCATGCAGGGAGTGTAGCAGGCATGCAGGGAGTTTAGCATTCATGCAGGGAGTTTAGCATTCATGCAGGGAGTTTAGCATTCATGCAGGGAGTGTAGCAGCCATGCAGGGAGTTTAGCAGGTATGCAGGGAGTGTAGCATTCATGCAGGGAGGTTAGCATTCATGCAGGGAGTGTAACAGCCATGCAGGGAGTTTAGCAGGTAGCAGGGAGTGTAGCATTCATGCAGGGAGTTTAGCATTCATGCAGGGAGTGTAGCATTCATGCAGGGAGTGTAGCAGGCATGCAGGGAGTATAGCAGGCATGCAGAGAGTGTAGCATTCATGCAGGGAGTGTAGCATTCATGCAGGGAGTGTAGCATTCATCATTCATACAGGGAGTGTAGCATTCATGCAGGGAGTGTAGCAGGCATGCAGGGAGTGTAGCAGGCATGCAGGGAGTGTAGCAGGCATGCAGGGAGTGTAGCAGGCATGCAGGGAGTTTACCATTGATGCAGGGAGTTTAGCATTGATGCAGGGAGTTTAGCAGGCATGCAGGGAGTGTAGCTTTCATGCAGGGAGTGTAGCAGGCATGCAGGGAGTGTAGCAGGCATGCAGGGAGTGGGGATTTCCCTTCGTAGAGGCTGAAGAATTCCTCCCCCAACAAGTGTTTAATTGTGATGAAACAGGCCTGTTTTGGAAGAAAATGCCCAAGAGGACCTTCATTACTCATTACTCTATCTTCCAGATGCCTGCAACTCTTCAATAAAGGTAAGTAAATGTATATATATATATATTGTTTTTAATTATTTTATATGTGAATATTTTTTTGTGGAACGGATTAATTGTATTTACATTATTTCTTATGGGAAATAATGGTTCGAATTTCGAAAACTTTGTGTTAAGTACTAGCTCCTGGAACGGATTAATAACGATACTCGGGGGTCCACTGTATTATACAATATTTTAGTGCGGTGAGCTCACACCTCCACATGCCATGGTGGTCCATGAGTAACTGAGGCTGAGAGAGACTGCTCGTGCCTTCTCCCTCTCTCATAGCCCCTCCTACCCTTTAACCCTTTGGGGGTCGACAGGCCTTATCGGAAACACGTTCTCGGGGCCGAAATTTTTTGGAAAAAAAAAAATCTTTAGAAATGATAGAGAATCTTTTTCCGATCATAACGACACCAAAAGTATGAAATTTGAATGAAAACTTACGGAATTATGCTCTCGCGTAGTTATCGGTCTCAAAGATGTTTACACATCGGCGATTTCGCCCACTTTGAGCCCTATTTTTGGCCAATTCCAATGTTCCAGTCCACTAAAATCATAGCTATTTTGCTAGAACTCCATTTCTTCTATCGATTGAGTACAAGAAACTGTGTATTTACCAATTTCAACTACCCATAATAGTGGTCAGAAAATGGCAATTTGGCCAATTTCACACAACTTTCAAACGATGCCAGTTTCAAAATAGGGTCCAGAATAAACAAGGCAGACATTCCTGGCACTAAAATAACATCTTCTCTGTTCATTAGTCACGTCTCCAGGCCACTCTTACATTACTTTTGCTTTCCATTTTGAATTTTTATTCTCACAAAAAATAGAAGATTTACTGTTATGTATACAACTGCATCATTGTAAAAATTATATAAATAATATCAGCGCACTTGTGCAAGAATATTAGACTTGCCAGTTGATGTGTATTGGACACATGGTGTGATTTGTTTACTCTTGAACATCGGCTAAAATCGAACATTTTTGCTACTTTGAGCTCAATTTCAAGGTACAGTGGAACCCCGGTTAACGAACACCCCGGAAATCATGCAATTGTGTAAGTATAATATTGTAAGTGCTTATGGAAGTGTATTTTTGGGGGTCTGAAATAGACTAACGTAAATGACATTTTTTCTTAAGGAAGTAAATTCGTTCGGTAATGGCACTTGAGCAGGCTTCTGCAATGAATTTTTTTCGTTAACCGGGGTTCCACTGTACTTGTCATTGTCAAACCAATCAAAATCATCTCTATTTCTGTAATACATGTATATCTTCCATTCTATCAAATGAGACCAAGAAAATGAGAATACATTAATAAATACCATACGAAAATAGACTGCAAAGTCGCTGTTTTAAACGAAAAAAAACGTTTTTTTTTTTTTCTCATGGAGTGTTTGATGTAGGATTCTTTTTATACTGCACGCACAGACCCATTCTTTCCTATGTAGGCCTACCAGTCGTTTCCCGCTTAATTTGAGGCGGCTAGAATTTACGCGTACTAGTACGGCACCAACCCCTGCTTGTAAAACGTACTAATACAGCACCAACCCCGAAAGGGTTAATAGTACCTCTATATAATATCAGTTTTTATTAATTTGTGCATCTTTATCATACTTCTACGATATTTATGTTTTACTATACCTAATATTATTCTGGAATATGATAGGTAGATAACCTTTATTGATAGTAATAGTATTATTATACAATACTTTATAGTGCCGTGAGCTCACATCTCCTCACACCATGGTGGTCCATGAGTAACTGAGGCTGAGAGAGACTGCTCATGCCTTCTCCCTCTCTCATAGCCCCACCTACCCTTCAATACCTCTCTATACAGTGGACCCCCGGATTACGATGGTGTCGGATAATGATAAACTTGGAAGACGATACATTTTTCCGTAAAAATAATGGTTTTGGTAAACGACGATTCGCTCGGAAAATGCTATTCGTCTTGGACACGTACACGTGCCCTGGGACGGCACAACACTCCATCCAGAGTCAGTGTGCCATTGTTTACCAGCGAGTGAGCACCACCCCCGCCACCCACGCTTTCATACCATACATTTTGTCATTATTCCATTGTTTTTAGTGCTTGCAACTGCTAAATAAGCCACCATGCCAGCCCTGTGGTAAAGGGCTGAGAGGGGAGAATGTGTCTTCTTAAGTGATTCAGTGATTCTATGATATGTTATGATACTAAAGCAGCAGGAGTTGATCAAGGCTATAGCAACCAGGCAGCGATAAAGGGTAGCAAGTAAGTTAAGCGATTAAGCGATAGAAAAATGACGACACGAAACTTAACTCCTCCAATGTTGCTGGAGTTATATAGGACGACTGACAACACCGCCGTGTGTCTGGCGGCCATCACTATTTAAGGCGTATCTTTCAGTGGCCCTTATACACCCAACAACAAACACCACAACACCAATCCTCACATTCATAATGATATTTTATTCATTCTAGAGTATATGTCATGTTTCTATGTTATTAATATGGTTTATTATGTCATATTAGATGAATTGTGATAGATAAATAAGCCATAGAGTTTATATTAGTGTCATTTTGAAGGACTATCTTGTCCTGTCCACAAACACACACCCCTGTCGCCAGCACAATTCTAAACATTCGCCAGAAACAGAACTCTCTGTTAACACTTTTTTGAGCAATAGGGGTCCAGTGACTCTCAAGCTGGTCCTAGTGGCATTAAAAAACAAAGAAAGAAAGTAACCCAGAAACAGGACTTGGTACCTGAAGTGTTAATGGAAGGGGATTCACCTTCCAAACAGTAGCAACTACTACTTCCTCTCCCCTCCTTCCATCTTCCACACATCAGCAACTCTTCAATAAAGGTAAGTGTCAAGTTATTACTGTTTTATGTACTTTATATCTCATTCTTTTCTGTGTAATTTAATGTGGAAACAATATTTATTTTAATACTTTTGGGTGTCTGAAACGAATTAATTGAATTTCCATTATTTCTTATGGGGAAAATAGATTTGGATTACATTATTTTCGGTTTAAGTTGAGCCCTCTGGAACGGATTAATCATGTAATCCTGGGGTCCACTGTATGTCAGTTTTTATTAATTGATGCATCTTTATCATGCTTCTACATTATTTATCTTATACCTAATATTATCCTGGAATAAATATGATAGGTAGATATTATTTATTGATGGTAATAGTATAATTATACAATAACAAATCTAGAAGCAGTACTTTGAAACGGGGTCTAGACCAGTTGATGATGCCTTACTGTCAGCTGTATAATGTACTTCAGGGTAAAAGAGCCCAGAGATCTATTACAGCATTTATGCACACTCTACCATCCACTTCTGCCGACAACCAACAACCATCCACCTCAGCCCAGTAGGGCCACACCATACATATCCACTCTCTTCTCATCCACAAACACCATTACCCACAATTTAGAGTAAGAAATACTATTATTTCTATTGCATTTGTAGTCTTAAGCAGTAATATATCACGACAATGAACTACAATTACATATGCACTTTTATTTTTGTAAGATCTGTTCGTCTAAAAAAAAGTTGTTTGGCTTTTTAGGGACTCCCAGGAATGTAACCCTATTTTTCTTATAAGTTCTTCAGTTCATCTAACACAATTTTACCTAGCACAACGTTTTCAGGAATGTAACTGTCGTGTTAAATAACGGTCTACTGTACAGTACCTTGATAAGTTAGACCCATGTGCAACACTTGGGTATCTTTAATGAGGAAACGTTTCGCCACACAGTGACGAAACGTTTGGGTCTCTGAACGAATGGTTCAGAGAATGGTCCTCTGAACCATTCATCTACATTCCTGTCAGACACAGCAACATCTTGGGATCTTAATACATGGAATTCTTCACTTGCCTAACCCTCAGTCATGACCTACCTCCACATTGGTCAAGTGTGATACCACCTACGAATGCTTCACCTCACCTGCCTACAGTATATAAGTCACTTCTTCACACATATGCTGCATTCTTTTCAAGATTGATGGACTGATTACATCGACTCAAGGCTGAGGGCCTGATTACCTCAAACTCCTCCTTTTCACCATTATAACTACGAGTTATTTGGCGTGTTCTTGGTAGCAGGAATGCAATGATAAGGCTTCGGAGGCTTCTTACTTTATTTGTAATAAAGGTGCCAGTAACAGGCTGCGTGTCTGTGGGCCATGGCCTAGGGCCATGCGCCTTGCGAGAGGGAGAGGAGTAGGCCTGTTGTCTGAATGTTGTCTGGGCGAAAAGTGAGAGCGGGCCAGGGCGAGTCTGGTAGACGTGGGTACGCCTACCAGGCTTGCCCTCTGGCGGAAACTATGGAAACTAGCATGGCACGAAATATGAACTCAGCTGGCAGACAGCATGGCTGTCTATGCAGACAGCAAGGCTGTCTACACCATTCTCCTTTGTATGGACTGATGAAGCCACTGTGTGGCAAAACGTTTCCTCATTAAAGATACCCAAGTGTTGCACATGTGTCTAACTTATCAACCTGTCGGTTCTCTGAACCATTCATCTACAATACAGTATCTAGTTTACAATGTGCATCAATTCAGTTGTTAAACTTTTATTTTGTGAATATAAATGACTTGAATGTGGGGCAGAAGTTTGTGGCTGTAGGAGGGTGGGTGCAGGAGGAAAGAGGAGTGATTGGTGGAATGATGAAGTAAAGGGTGTGATAAAAGAGAAAAAGGTAGCTTATGAGAGGTTTTTACAAAGTAGAAGTGATATAAGAAGAGCAGAGTACGTATATGGAAAATAAAAGAAAGGTGAAGAGAGTGGTGAGAGAGTGCAAAGGAGAGCAAATGATAGAATGGGAGAGGCACTGTCAAAAAATTTTGTTGAAAATAAGAAAAAAATTTGGAGTGAGATAAACAAGTTAAGAAATCCTAGGGAATGCATGGATTTGTTATTTAACCCTTTCAGGGTCGCAGGGCCCTGTCAGAATCTCGTTCTCAGGGTCACAGAATTTAAAACAAAAAATTCTTATGAAATGATTGTTTTTTTTTTTCTAAATCTAATAGGCTAAAAAATACATTTTTGCGATCAATACTCACCGAGATATAGAGGATTGAAGTTGACCAAAATTGAACCGTTGATGGCAACATCGGTGACTTCCGGTTGGCCGGTAATCTTTTTTATTTTTTGAAGTTGTTTTCTTATCGATTTTAATTTTTTTTTTTTTTCAAATAACTTTTATGGCCTGTGAGACCAATATAAGTGCTGTTTTTCAAATATTCACTTGCTAATTATTATATAATATTGACATAAAGTTTTTATCACTATTTTGTTTACACAATGTATTTACAAATATTTTCAATAACAAATAATGTTTATTTCTATTGTTCAATCATATATATACAGATATGTATATAGTCACTGGACATGTTTCTAGAAGTTCTGCAGCCTTTGGAAGTCTCTGAAACATGGTTCCATGCACAGTGGTGTTTTACATTCCACACACATAAAACGAGTGTCTCTGCGTTGTTGTGGGCGTTTTTTTTGTATGTGCACAGACAAAACACCTCTTCTGAGCCTTTTTCTTGCAAGCAGTAGCAGGCAGTTTTGTTAGGAAGTGTTCACCAGGCCTCAGACGAGAGGGTAGGTGTTGATAACTTGGTGGGCAGTTTTCTTTTGCAGGTGTTGCTCCTTGGTACTTGAATATTATTTGTCTGATGACAGACAAACAAAATTCGCCATACGGTGGTTTGTTTGTGGTCTTCAACTTATAAATATTATAAGCATTGAGCATGGAAATGTCCAGAATGTGAAAAAAGAGTTTTATGTACCACTTATAACTCTTGCAAACACAATCAGCAAATCCAATCTGCATGTCACATTTGTCCACTGAATGCATATTGAGAGTGTAGTCAATCACAGCTGCAGGTCTTAGAATGGGTTCATTGGTCTCTCTATTCAGCCTTTCAGTGTCTGCCATTTCGTTAGGGTGAATTGATGACAAAAGTGTTACATCTCGTTTGTCATGCCACAGAAATGCCATGATGTCATTGGCAGCAAATGCCTGCACCTGACCTCTACAAGTGCCTGCATTGAACCTAGGCATATGCTTACGATTTGCACGCACTGTACCGCACACATCTGTCAAGTTCACTCGCAAAAAATCACTGAGGGAGGGGTCTTTTGTACCAGTTATCAGTATATAATATATGCCCCTTACCAAGATATTGTTCCATCATTGTTCTAACCACATCACCAGAGATACCCAATAACTTCCTGGTATCTTCCAATGTATAACTTCCAGTGTACACAATAATATCCAATACAAGACCACTGTAGCAATCACAAAGCACAAACAACTTTATACCAAAGCGTTTCCTTTTGCTTAGTATATACTGCTTGAATGACAGTCTACCTTTGAACAGAATCAGTGACTCATCAATAACAAGCTTCCTGAAGGGATAAAAATGCATATTGAATTTCTCTTTCAGATACAGAAACACATTCCTAATCTTATATAACCTGTCGTTTCTGTCAGGCCTGGTTTTGTCTGAGAAGTGTAACATACGCAACAGTAGCACAAATCGATTCACTGATATTATATCACTGAAACCTGGTGTTGCAATCAGGCGGTCTGTCGACCAGTATGATTTGACACTGTGCTTATACACATGTGGCATAAGCATTGTGTAGACGTGATGTTGGTGAAAGTATTGTGTTTGCCAAGGTGTACTCGTAGTATCTGTTGCTTTCCCTGACAATAATTTCCATTGGGTTCATCAAAGAATAACTCGAAACATTCCAGTTCAGTGGCATTGTTCCCAAGTGGACAAGATGGGCGTATTCCACTGTGACTTTCATCAAACTGATGGGGATTGGGAATAAAATTGTCAGCTTCCTGCCAATCCCATGTGCGGTCTGTTGGTGGGTACTGGATATTGACAGGTGGTTGTGGGAGTGGAGGTTGTGGTTGTGGGGGTGAGGGTTGCCTTTGTTGTAGGTCTGGTGAGTCAGCGGCATAGGTGCCAGCATGGTCCACTGCTGGTGCCTCGCGGCTGGCACCACCACCACCAGATGTATGCACATTTCTTATCCCAATTGCAGCACTATCATCTTCATTTTCACTATCTGTTCTTGTTGTACGCCCATGAGATGTACTTCGAGATGTACTCTTTTCCCTTGGAACAGCATATGGCACGCTACCAGAGCGCATATACCGTCATATATACTGACGCTTCACTGGGGAATATTCCACTCTACTCTCACTACTGGAACTGTTTTGAAGAGCTTGGAGTTCATATTCACTATCATCACCATTGCTCACATCAGAGTCCTGAATATTAGTAAATAAGAGTTTCCTCTTTCGTTCTGGTACAACAGCACGTGAACTAGACACCACAGCACCGGAGGTTGAAGGCTGAGGGTCGTCTGGGTTTTCCTTAATATTACCGGTATTATGGTCACTAGTTTCGGTCACAACCTCCTCAGAACCTTGAAAGTCATCATCACTGACACTCCCATCACTGTTAGAACTGTCACTGGGGAACAAAAGTGTTCCAATTCGCCGAGGAGTGAGGAGTTTCTTACTGTGAGGCATGGTGGACAAGGTGTACTAACATGGCGTTCCCACAATGCCCCACTGGCTCCCCAATTTTTTTCCTACTGCGCACACTGACCACGCAGACCCATTCTCTCACCTCTAGGCCTAACAGCCTTTTCCCGCTTAATTTGAAGGCGCTAGAGTTTATGCGTACTAGTACGTGGAAAACCCCAGCGCGTAAGCCGTACTAGTATGGCCGAAACCCTGAAAGGGTTAAAAACAGAGCAGGGGAGTTAATTGATGGGGAACTGGAGGTATTGGGTAGATGGCAGGAATATTTTGAGGAACTTTTAAATGTTGATGAAGAAAGGGAGGCGGTGATTTCATGCACTGGCCAGGGAGGTATAACATCTTTTAGGAGTGAAGAAGAGCAGGATGTGAGTGTGGGGGAGGTGTGTGAGGCATTACGTAGAATGAAACAGGGTAAAGCAGCTAGAACTGACGGGATCATGACAGAAATGTTAAAAGCAGGGGAGGATATAATGTTGGAGTGATTGGTGTTTTTGTTTAATAAATGTATGAAAGAGGGGAAGATACCTAGGGATTGGCAGAGAGCGTGCATAGTTCCTTTATATAAAGGGAAGGGGGACAAAAGAGATTGTAAAAATTTTAGGGGAATAAGTTTACTGAGTACAGGTGAAGTGTATGGTAGGGTTATTATTGAAAGAATTAGAGGTAAGACAGAGAGTAGGATTGCAGATGAGCAAAGAGGCTTTAGAGTGGGTAGGGGATGTGTAGATCAAGTGTTTATATTGAAGCATATATGTGAACAGTATCTAGATAAAGGTAGGGAAATTTTCATTGTATTTATGGATTTAGAAAAGGCATATGATAAAGTGGATAGGAGAGCAATGTGGCAGATGTTGCAAGTGTATGTAATAGGTAGTAAGCTACTAAATACTGTAAAGAGTTTTTATGAAGATAGTGAGGCTCAGGTTAGGGTGTGTGTAGGAGAGAGGGAGATTACTTCCCGGTAAAAGTTGGTCTTAGACAGGGATGTGTAATGTCACCATGGTTGTTTATAGGTGGGGTTGTAAAAGAAGTAAATCCTAGGGTGTTGGAGAGAGGGGTGGGATTATGGGGAATCAAATACAAATTAGGAGTTGACACAGTTACTTTTTACTGATGATACTGTGCTTTTGGGAGATTCTAAAGAAAAGTTTCAAAGGTTAGTGGACGAGTTTGTGAGGGTGTGTAATGGTAGAAAGTTGAAAGTGAACATAGATAAGAGTAAGGTGACGAGGGTATCAAATAATTTAGATAAAGAAAAATTGGATATCACATTGGAAAGAGGTAGTATGGAAGAAGTGAATATTTTCAGATTATTGGGAGTTGACTTGTCAGCAGATGAGTTTATGAAGGATGAGGTTAACTGTAGAATTGATGAAGGAAAAAAGGTGAGTGGTGAGTTGAGGTATCTGTGGAGACAAAAAATGTTATCCATAGAGGCAAAGAGGGGAATGTATGAGAGTATAGTGGTACCAACACTCTCCTATGGGTGTAAAGTATGGGTTGTAAATGCTGCAGTGAAGAGGAGGCTGGAGGCAGTGGAAATGTGTTTAACCCTTTCAGGGCCGGTGTCGTACTAGTACAGCTTGAGAGCCAATTTTGGTGCTGTACTTGAACGCCTAAATTCTAGCGCCTTCAAATCTAGTGAGAGAAAGCTGGAAAGCCTACATATGAAAGAATGGATCAGTGTGCACAGTATAAAAAAATCTTGCAGCACACAGTGCATAATCAGAAAAAAAACGCCAACCGTATTTTTCGTTTAAAACAGCGACTTTGCAGTCTATTTTTGCATGGTATTTATTGTTGTATTCTCATTTTCTTGGTCTCATTTGATAGAATGGAAGATATACAGTAGAACGTCATTTAGCACGATAGTTACGTTCCTGAAAAAGTCGTGTTAGATAATTTCGTCTTAAATAATTAACAGAACTTATGGGAAAAATAGGGTTACGTGTTTGAGAGTCCCCAAAAAGCCAAACAAGTTTTTTTAGACCAACATATCTTGCAAAAATTGAAGGCGAATATGTAATTTTAGTTCATTGTCATGATCTATTACTGCTTAAGACTACAAATGCAATAGAAATAATAGTATTTCTTACCTTAAATTGTGGGTAATGATGTTTGTGGATGGTAGTGAAGAGTGGATATGGATGGTGTGGCCCTACTGAGCTGAGGTGGATATGTAATTGTAGTGCATTGTCATGATCTATTACTGCTTAAGACTACAAATGCAATAGAAATAATAGTATTTCTTACCTTAAATTGTGGGTAATGATGTTTGTGGATGGTAGTGAAGAGTGGATATGGATGGTGTGGCCCTACTGGGCTGAGGTGGATGTAGTAGAAGTTGTTGAACTGAGGTCTAGTTTAACTGAGTCAGTCTACTTCATAGTGCAAGTAGTCAAGCACAAGCTCAAGTCTTCAGTAAGTCAGTCAAGCCATTCATAAGTCAGTCAAGTCATTCAGCATTCAGTAAGTCAGTCAAGTCATTCAGTAAGTCAGTCAAGTCATTCAGTAAGTCAGTCATGTCATTCAGTAAGTCAGTCAAGTCATTCAGTAAGTCAGCCATTCAGTAAGTCACTCAAGTCATTCAGTAAGTCAGTCAGTCATTCAGTAAGTCAAGCCATTCAGTAAGTCAGTCAAGTCATTCAGTAAGTCAGTCAAGTCATTCAGTAAGTCAGTCAAGTCATTCAATAAGTCAGTCAAGTCATTCAATAAGTCAGTCAAGTCATTCAATAAGTCAGTCAAGTCAGTAAGTCAGTCAAGTCATTCAGTAAGTCAGTCAAGTCATTCAGTAGTCAGTCAAGTCATTCAGTAGTCAGTCGTCATTCAGTAAGTCAGTCAAGTCATTCAGTAAGTCAGTCAAGTCATTCAGTAAGTCAGTCAAGTCATTCAGTAAGTCAGTCAAGTCATTCAGTAAGTCAGTCAAGTCATTCAGTAAGTCAGTCAAGTCATTCAGTCAGTCAGTCAAGTCATTCAGTCAGTCAGTCAAGTCATTCAGTCAGTCAGTCAAGTCATTCAGTCAGTCAGTCAAGTCATTCAGTCAGTCAGTCAAGTCATTCAGTCAGTCAGTCAGTCAGTCAGTCAAGTTAGTCAGTCACTCAGTCAGTCATTCAGTCAGTCAAGTCAGTCAGTCACACAAACTTATGTTAACATCTTTTATGTGTACAAAGTAACACTTCATTACGGCCACGGGTTATGTCTTGTCTAATATCTTTGTTTTCTTCGTTAATTCAAGATCAAAACACAATTCACTCTATTTTATTCTTCACAAACACAGCTGGCTTGTAGCCAGGACTTCTTAACGCGTATGAAATACGTACGAATGCTGGGGTCCGTGGTGGGTGGTGTCTGCTGAACCACAACAACAGTAGTAGTATCAAGACTGCTTGTGAGAATGGTTACTTGTTTTTCCTTCCCACAAACTGTAAGTAAGTTTATTCAGGTATACACAGATACAGTTACGAAGATTATCATACATGGCAGCATATGTGTAGAGAACCTAGGATAACCCAAAAAAGTCAGAGTGACAGTATTTCCATTGACTGACTTGGGTTATCCTAGGTTCTCTACACATATGCTGCTATGTATGATAATGTATGTAACTGTACTCACCTAATTGTGGTTGCAGAGGTCGAGACTCAGCTCCTGGCCACGTGTATCTGAATAAACTTAGTTTACAGGAAGGAAAAACAACAAATTCCCTTTTCCTCAAAGCATGAGGATTCTTAGGCAGTAAATAACCATGCGCTCAAAATTTTTCCCCTCCTGCCGAACCGTGTAATATCATCTTTACGTCGTGTAAGATGATAATGTGTCGCAAATCTTAAATCGTGCAATACCGGTAACGTGCAACATAATCTCGTGCTAAATGACGTTCTACTGTATTACAGAAATAGAGATGATTTTGATTGGTTTTACGATGACAAGTACAGTGGACCCCGCTATTCGAACTTAATCCGTTCCAGGAGCTAGTTCTCAATGCGAAATGTTCGAGTGGCGATTTAATTTTTCCCATAAGAAATAATGGAAATACAATTAATCCGTTCCTGCTGTCAGGAGGCATGACAAAATAGTACTTCACTGTGAAGCTATTATCAACTCGACAGCTTATTTATCTATCACAATTCATCTAATATGACATAATAAACAATATAAATAACAAAAACCTGATATACACTCTAGAATGAATAAAATATGTATGTCATTACGAATGTGGTGGCTGGGAAGGATGGTGGTGGCGGGCATTCTCGCTACAGCTGTGAAAACATCTTCCCATTCTTTCCTCCTTCAGACGTGTTAGTATAAGAGAAAACGGAGTTTGTAATGCTATCTGCATTAGATCACTTCCAGTCAGCTTCAAGGAATGAACAGAAATCATACGTGCCTCTACCACCACTGCCTCTACCACCACTGCCTCTACCACCACTGCTTCTACCACCACTGCCTCTACCACCACTGCCTCTACCACCACTGCCTCTACCACCACTGCCTCTACCACCATTGCCTCTACCACCACTGCCTCTACTACCACTGCCTCTACTATCACTGCCTCTACTACCACTGCCTCTACTACCACTGCCTCTACCACCACTGCCTCTACCACCACTACTCTCCACCACTGCCTCACCACTGCCTCAACCACCACTGCCTCTACTACCACTGCCTCTACCACTACTGCCTCTACCACTACTGCCTCTACCACTACTGCCTCTACCACCACTACCTCTACCACCACTACCTCTACCACCACTACCTCTCACCACTGCCTCAACCACCACTGCCTCTCTCCACTGCCTCTCACCACTGCCTCTACCACTGCCTCTACCACCACTGCCTCTCACCACTGCCTCTACCACCACTGCCTCTACCACCACTGCCTCTCACCACTGCCTCTCACCACTGCCTCTACCACCACTGGCTCTCACCACTGCCTCTACCACCACTGCCTCTACCACCACTGCCTCTACCACCACTGCCTCTACCACCACTGCCTCTCACCGCTGCCTCAACCACCACTGCCTCTCACCACTGCTCTACCACCACTGCCTCTCACCACTGCCTCACACTTAATGAACAAACTCCAAACAATTATAATTAAGTGTGAAATGTCTGGATGAGCTTGCAGGGTAATGTTCTCTCGAGTGTAAACAACGCGGGACTGGCTCTCCAAGCGCCTGGGCGGACAGTTGATGGACGCACTTGTTCGAATCGTGATACAGTGGACCCTCGGTTAACGAATACCCCGGAAATCGTGCAATTATGTAAGTATAATTTTGTAAGTTCTTGTGGAAGTGTATTTTTGGGGGTCTGAAATAGACTAACCTACGTGAAATTTTTCCTTAAGGGAGTAAATTCGTTCGGTAATGGCACTTGAGCAGACTTCAGGAGTGACGTTTTTACGAAACTCGGGGGTCCACTGTATTTTGTTTGCATGGCAATATCGATTTTCTTGTTCTAATAACGATATGTTCTATTGCCGAGCCGTTCAAATAGCGGGGGTCCACTGTACTTTGAAATTTAGCTCAAAGTAGCGAAAATGTTCGATTTTTGCCGATGTTCAAGAGCAAACAAATCACACCATGCATCCAATACACGTCAACTGGCGAGTCTAATATTCTTTCACAAGTGCGCTGATATTATTTATACCATTTTTACAATGATGCAGTAGTATACATAACAGTAAATCTTCTATTGTGAGAAAAATTCAAAATGGAAAGCAAAAGTAATGTAAGAGGGGCCTGGAAACGTGACTAATGAACAGAGGAAATGTTATTTTAGTGCCAAGAATGTCTGTCTTGTTTATTCTGAACCCTATTTTGAAATGGCATCTTTTGAAATTTGTGTGAAATTGGGTAGTTGAAATCGGTGAATGGGCGATTTCTTGTACTCAATCGATAGAACAAATGGAGTTCTAGCGAAATAGCTATGATTTTAGTAGACTGGAACATTGGAAGTGGCCGAAAATAAGGCTCAAAGTGGGCGAAATCGCCGATGCGTAAATATTGTTGAGACCGCTAACTTCGCGAAAGCATAATTCCGTAAGTTTTCCATCAAATTTCATACTTTTGGTGTCATTATGATCGGAAAAAATTCTCTATCATTTCATAAGAAAAAATAATTTCTTTTTCCCAAAATTTTTTTTCGACCCTGAGAACGAGTTTGGGAGAGGGCCTCTCGACTCTGTGCTATGTGCAGTGCTCAGTGTGGTGCAAATATGAGAGCATTCGTAGTGTGGAAATTAGGAGGTGTGGAGTTACTAAAAGTATAAAAGGCACGAAAATTTGGAATTCATTACCTGTCATTGCCAAAGAAACCCTGCCTGTACCCAAATTCAAAACGATGCTAAAAAACCACCTTCTCACCCAAACCTAAATGCTCAATATCAAACATTCCCAACAAAGTAGAATAATCACTTAAGTGTAAAAAACTTACTAATCACTTAAATGTAAAAACCTGTTATGAATAATACATACTAAGCTGTTTCCATAACATTTACATTATAATGACCACGTAAACTGTAACTGCAATGCAATTAATTGTTTTAAATGTTATCTCACTCAATTAGTTGCATTGCTACAATTAATTGATATGTCCAACTTATATTCAAACTTTATAACTTAGATACGCAATTATACTTATTTTATAAATTATCAACCATAACTTTTTACCATGTAGTCTAAAATTAAGTAGTCCTAAGAATGCCTGCAATGCACAGCATATTAGGGGCTTTTGGCATGTACATCTCATCAATACCTATGTATCTTGTCTACCCAACCATGTATCACTGTACCATGTCTCAATAAAGTATTATTATTATTATTATTATTATTATTATTAGTCACAGGGCTGAAGAGGGGCTGTTAAGATGGTTTGGTTGTTTAGAGAGAATGGAATGAAGTAGAATGACTTGGAGAGCATATAAATCTGTAGGGGAAGGAAGGTTGGGTATGGGTCGTCCTTGAAAAGGTTGGAGGGAGGGCGTAAAGGAGGTTTTGTGGGCGAGTTGCTTGGACTTCCAGCAAGCGTGCGTGAGCATGTTAGATAAGAGTGAATGGAGATGAATGGTTTTGGGATCTGATGAGTATGAGCAGGGTAATATTTTGTGAAGGATTCAGGGGAAAATGGTTAGCCGGACTTGAATCCTGGGAATGGGAAGTACAATGTCTGCACTTTAACCCTTTGAGAGTCCATCCCGTAGTTCTATGGTTTTAAGAGGGGGGGGCAAGACTTTTTTATTTATTTTTTTATTTTGCTAAAATTTTAATGGGAATTTGTCAGTGAATTAAGCACCATTTGAAACCTAGATACTGTGTTTTTAGTGACGTTTTGCCTTACAGTTCTACAGAAAAAACATATTAGTGCCCTATTTGACAGGGCTTAGGGCAAATCCTCTCCTACAAAATTAGTAAGACATACAATGTTCTAATTGAAATCAGATGCAAGACAAAGAGTTAGGTTTTTGAATTACAGAAGAGTCGTGAGCTTACTGTCAATAGATTACATTATAAAAAATGTTGAAATACGTTTTTTTTTTTTTTTTAATTTTCTTGGGAAACAAAAAATCAGTAACAACAAACCGTAAAACATATCGCAAGCTCTCCCTGTAATTCAATAGAACCATCATTCCTCAATAACCTACAAAAGAATCATGATGCTCTGACAAATACTCTTTGCATGAGAGGATTTATAATGTCAATAACTTATTCCTGAGATATTGATAATTATACTTGTGTAAAAATCTAGGGAAATGGCACGCCAAACTTCAGCACACTATAATCCCCTATCCCCAGGAAAAGCCAGAAGGCTACTGAGCTGCTCCCTGCACCTCTCACCCACTACACTCCTCACAGAAGTTGCCATGTAGTGTATTTCAAGTGAAATAATCATAAAAATCGCAATTTTGGGGGTAAAAAAAAAACTGATGAATTGCCAACAAGTTCTTTTGCTACCAGCAAAAACAAAAAAATACTTTTTAGAATAAACATACAGTGGACCCCCGAGTTACGAGCACCTCAGAAATCATACAAGTATGTAAGTATAATATTGTAAGTGCTTTTGTAAGTGTATTTTTGGGGGTCTGAAATGGACTAACCTTCTTGACATTATTCCTTAAGGGAGAAAATTTGTTCTGTAATGGCACTTGAGCAGGCTTCTGGAATGAATTATGCTCGTTACTCGGGGGTCCACTGTACTTAGAAATATGATAGAAAGAAGCCGATTGCATCAACATGTTGCCAGAATTATGCACTATTTTTTGGTAAGAAAACATTTTTTTTCCATAATTTTTCAATTTTCCTTTCCTAATTAATCGAAAAAGGCTCGCCCCCTCCTTAACCCGTAAACGGTCCAAACGTATATACAGTGGTCCCTCGGTTTTCGTGCATCTCCAAACTCGAACATTTATGTAAGTGTATTTTCGTAAGTGCTGTTGCAAGTGTATTTTTGGGGGTCTGAAATAGACTAACCTACGTGACATTATTTCTTAAGGAAGTAAATTCGTTCGGTAATGGCACTTGAGCAGCATTCTGGAACGAATTTTCGGCGAAAACAGAGGGACCACTGTATACGTTTACTACCCCACTGCCCCGAATATTTAAAAAAAAAAAATTGTTTTTTTTTTATAGAAATAAAGAGCACATTTTTCTAAGTGTAATAGCATAAAAAAAAATTTAGGCTCAGTACTTACCGAAATGTGAGACCGAGAAGTTGGCACTGAATGCTCACCTTACGGCAACATAGAGTCCTGTCGCTTGCAGAAGTGTTGCCGATATACCTTTTTTTCTCGTTTTTATATTTTATTTAATTTTTATGTTCTGATAATTACAATTTATAGTAGTTCTTTGTTCTAAGACTAATATTAGGTACTGAAATTGTACTCAAATTGTCACAAACACACTGACAGGTGAACATTTACACCTGCTTTGGTCATTTACTAATGTCTAGGAATATATACAAAGTATTTATAGGTTCCAGCAATGTTTTGGATACGTGGGAGTATATAATAATAATAATAATAATAGGAATAATAATAAAAATAATGAAAATAAGAATAAGAATAATAAGTTCCCTTGAAGCATGATGTAAAACAAGTTAGTCCACTGCTGACAGTGATAAGATAAGATAATTGGTGAGCGTACGCGAGGGTGCAGTGATAAGATAAGATAAGGGGTGACATTTGATGAGCAAGCATCCCCCTCTGTTTTCACTGTTACACAACCATATCTGTCTGTCAAACTATCTATCTGTGTCTTTCAAGCTCTCTGTCTATCTGTCTGTCTGCCAAGCTCTCTATCTGTCTGTCAAGCTCTATGTCTATCTGTCAAGCTCTCTGTCTGTCAAGCTCTTTATCTGTCAAGCTCTCTGTCTATCTGCCTGTCTGTCAAGCTCTCTGTCTATCTGTCTGTCCGTCTAGCAACTAGCTCTCCCGTCTCAGAGAGATCCACTCCTGAACCAACACGTCTGGTTCCTGAGCAAGTGTAAATACGTATTTGCCAGTCATGTTTACACATTATATCTAGAAGCACTTTGTATGGATTTTTGGATTATCCTAGGAAATTTACACTATGTATAATTGTATTTGTGTACCTGTGAGACAGAGATAGACAGAGTCGGATAGAGATAGACAGAGACAGATAGACAGGCATAGGTTGCAAGACATTCTAAAAGGATGTTTCACAAATGTTGCACATGGGTTATTATCAAGGTTTTTGATATTTCCTCGACCACTTACGGCCATATCCACCTCAGAGCCACTAAACTCAGGGTCAACATCACTTTCCACTTAAAATGGGAGAGTTAATACTACATGACATCAGTGAATCCCAAGTGTTTGCCGTGCTGTTTGCTCTAGCTGGCGCTTAATTGAATTGGTGCTCCCACAACGTACTAAGTGGTCCCAGATTTTTTTAATGCAGCGCACACCAAGGGCTAAGACCCATTCTATGCTGACCAGGCATCTCAGGCCAGTCATGCCAAATTTGGAGGCAGGAAAAATGAAACGTAAATATACGTTTGGGGCAGTAGCAGTACTAACGTATATATACGTGTGGACCGTTAACAGGTTAAAGCCAGGGTTCAAGCCGTAGTACTATGTCATGAGCTCACTCAGATAAGCTGTGAGCAGTAAATTTGGGCTTAGATATGAGAAAATGCGTCTGTGTGGTAAGTGTGCACCATATAATACAAATCCTTCAGCATGCAGTGTATAATGAGAAAAAACTGCAACCGTGTTTTTGGATTAAAACAGCGACTTTGCTGTGTATTTTTTTATGATTTTTATGGTTGTACAGTAGTCCCTTGGTTTTCATGTTTAATCCGTTCCAGAGGGATCGACGAAAACCAAAACCATTTTCCCATAAGAAATGATGTAAATTCAATTAATTCGTTTCAGACACCCAGGAGTATTAACAAAAAATAAATTTTAGAGATTCAATATAGATTTACATACAGTGGACCCCCGAGTTTCGTAAACCCCGGAAATCGTACAATTATGTAAGTATAATATTGTAAGTGCTTGTATAAGTGTATTTTTGGGGGTCTGAAATAGACTAACCTACGTGACATTTTTCCTTAAGGGAGTAAATTCGTTCGGTAATGGCACTTGAGCAGACTTCAGGAGTGAAGTTTTTACGAAACTCAGGGGTCCACTATACAGAAAAGAATGACAAATAAATATAAAGCACTAATAACATGTATAATTTTTTTTATTTTTTTATTAACACATCGGCCGATTCCCACCAAGGCAGGGTGGCCCGAAAAAGAAAAACTTTCATCATCATTCACTCCATCACTGTCTTGCCAGAGGGGTGCTTTACACTACAGTTATAAAACTGCAACATTAACACCCCTCCTTCAGAGTGCCGGCACTGTACTTCCCATCTCCAGAACTCAAGTCCGGCCTGCCGGAAACATGTATAAATGAACATTTAACATCACACTTACCTTTATTGGCGACTCTTGTTGGTGTATGGGAGACGGAGAGGAGGAGAGAGGGAGGCAAGTTTATTGTTTGGAGGCAGGACAAAATGCTTCAATTTGACACTAATATCAGCTCTATGGCTTATTTATCACAATTCATCTAATATGACATAATAAACAATATTAATAACATAAAAACATGATATATACTCTAGAATGAATAAAATACGATGTCATTATGTATGAGAGAACTGGCGTAGTGTTATTGTTGTTGGGTTTAAGGGCCACTGACCATAAGCGTACATATACTGCTGGTGGTGGTCGGTGGCAGCAGCAGCCGCCACCACCTCATAATAATAATTTAGATTACATGTACGAATTTATTGAGATATGAACAGCAAAGTAATTACACTTAATTAACTTAATAAATTAATGAGATATTTACATGATAATAGTATTAATATGAAATTTAAATAGAGCATGACATTTTAAAATAGTTTTTATTTTTTTCATATAACATTTTAATAATAATAATAATAATAATAATATTTTTATTTCAATGCATGTTACAAGTGTACAATGTTATTGGTAGTTACAAATATAATACAAATATAAAACTGTAATGCAAGGAGAGCCACTGGCATGCCATGGCATTAGGGGCAGTTTATTCTAGAGACTTATTCACTAAGTACTTAATGCTAAAGAAATTGATTGAGTTTATTCTAGTTCTATATTATTTAAATTATTAAATGGTTATACATACTATTTAAAGACAATACAAGAGAAATTGGTTGAGTTTAATCTAGTTGTAGAATTTATTTCAAATTACAGTATGTTGATGCTATACTAGTATAATAACAATACTAGAAATAGTTTTTAGAGTTTCATCTAGGTATATATTTTATTTCAAATTAAGAAAATGATGATACTATAAGATTTTAAATGACAATATGATGATATGAGATTGCAACAAGTGTTAAGGAGGATGAACATATCAAAATGAGATCTTCTTAAGTAAAATAATATTGGGTTTGGAAGTTTGTTACAGTATGAGTATTTAG
The DNA here is from genome assembly GCA_009830355.1 of Cherax destructor. Lineage (NCBI taxonomy): Eukaryota > Metazoa > Arthropoda > Malacostraca > Decapoda > Parastacidae > Cherax > Cherax destructor. The sequence continues at coordinate 66,526 of WNWK01008792.1, forward strand.
TATAGGGTGAGTAGGTGACTTTTGAGAAGAGTCTTGAATTGATTTTCCGACAAGGTTAACTTGATATTTACTGGTAATGAATTCCAGATTTTGGGGCCCTTTATGTGCATAGAATTTTTACATTGGTTAGTATGGACTCGGGTATGTCAAATAGTGATCTGTGTCTTGTGTCATGTTCGTGGGACCTATTAAAGTTGTTGAGGAGAATTCTGAGCGCAGGGTTAATATTAGCATGTAGAGTTTTATGTATGTAGAAGGCACATGAATAGGTATGAATATTTTTTATGGTGAGTAGTTTTAAGGTTCTGAATATAGGTGGAGTATGCTGTCTAGAGTGGGAATTTGTTATCATCCTGACTGCAGCCTTTTGCTGGGTTATGAGTGGTCTAAGGTGATTTAATGTTGTTGAGCCCCATGCACAGATTCCATAGGTGAGATAAGGGTAGATAAGAGAATGATATAGTGCAATGAGAGCTGGTTGAGGCACATAATAGCGTATCTTAGATAATATACCTACTGTCCTTGAGATTTTCTTGGAAATTTGTTGTATGTGTGTTTGGAATTTAAGACTACTGTCAAGGTGGATTCCTAGGAATTTTCCCTCTGTGAGCCTTGTGATGGGTGAACCATTTAGCGTTATGTTAAGTGGAACATTTGTAGCTTTGTTTCCAAACTGAATGTAGTAGGTCTTGTCCGTATTGAGAGTAAGCTTATTTGTCATCATCCATGTTGATATTTTCTGTAATTCGGCATTAACTGTGTTGGCTAGTACGACTGGATTTGGGTGAGAGAAGACATATGTTGTGTCATCTGCAAACAAAATGGGTTTGAGTAGTTGTGATGCATTCGGTAGGTCATTTATGTAAATGAGGAATAGGAGTGGCCCCAGGACACTACCTTGAGGGACACCGACTGTAATTTGTTGTGTGGAAGAGTTCTCTCCATTTGTGTTCACGTACTGACTTCTGTTGCTAAGGTACGACTTTAGGTAGTTGAGGGGGTTGATAATTTATAAAATTAGAAAAGTTGCATATCTAAGTTATAAAGTTTGAATATAAGTTGAACATATCAATTAAATGTAGCAATTTATTGTAGCAATGCAACTAATTGAGTGAGATAACAATTTAAAACAATTAATTGCATTGCAGTTAGTTTACGTGGTCATTATAATGTAAGTGTTGTGGAAATAATTAGCTAAGTATGTAATATTCATAACAGGTTTTACATTCAATTGATTAGTCAGGTTTTTACGTTAAGTGATTATTCTACTTTGCTGGGAATGTTTGATATTGAGCAATTAGCTTTGGGTGAGAAGGTGGTTTTTTTAGCATCGTTTTGAATTGGGGTACAGGTAGGGTTTCTTTGGCAATGACAGGTAATGAATTCCAAATTTTCGTGCCTTTTATATGCATTGAGTTTTTACATAGTGTTAGATGGACACGGAGAATATCAAGGAGTGATCTGTGTCTAGTGTTATGGTCATGTGTCCTGTTAAAATTGGTAAGGAGAAGTTTGAGTGGTGGGTTAATATTTGCATAGAGTGTTCTATGTATTAAATAGGCACAGTAAAAAGTATGGATGTCTTGTATGGTGAGTAAGTTTAGGTTTTTGAATATTGGTGGAGTATGTTGCCTGGAGTGAGAATTTTTTATCATTCTAACTGCTGCCTTTTGTTGTGTTATTAGTTGTCTAAGATGAGTTATTGATGTAGAGCCCCATGCACAGATTCCATAGGTGAGGTAGGGGTAAATGAGTGAGTGATATAGGGTAAGGAGAGCTGGTTGTGGAACATAGTACCGTATCTTGGATAGTATTCCCACGGTCGTTGAGACTTTCTTGGAGATTTGTTGTATATGTGTCTGAAATTTGAGGCCACTGTCAAGATGGATTCCTAAGAATTTTCCCTCTGTGAGTTTTGTGATAGGGGACCCGTTTATCATTATGTTAAGTGGTGCGTTTGTAGCTCTGTTCCCAAACTGGATAAAATAGGTTTCATCAATATTGAGAGTAAGTTTGTTGGTCATCATCCAGGTAGATATTTTCTGCAATTCAGTATTTGCAGTGTTGGCTAGTGTGTCTGGGCTTGGGTGAGAGATAACGTATGTAGTGTCATCTGCAAAAAAGTATGGGTTTGAGTAGTTGAGATGCATTTGGTAGGTCGTTAATGTAAATGAGAAAGAGTAGTAGGCCAAGAACACTTCCCTGTGGGACACTTACGGTAATAGTTTGCGCGGTGGAGCTAGCTCCATTTGTGTACACATATTGGTTTCTGTTGCTAAGGTATGATTTTAGGTAGTTTAGGGAGTGTCCTCTTATACCATAGTGCGATAATTTTAAGTGTAACAGATCATGGTCAACTGTATCAAAAGCTTTACGTAAATCAATGAAGATTCCCACTGGGATTTCTTTTTTCTCAAGGGCGGTGTAAATTATTTCTAACGTGTATAATGGCATCATTTGTATTTTTATTAGTCCTGAATCCAAATTGACAGTGGTTGAGTACGTTGTTGGAGGTGAGGTAGGAATATATTTGTCTATGAATTAATTTTTCAAAGATTTTGGAGAGAATTATTATTATTATTATAATCAAATAGAAGCGCTAAACCACAGGGGTTATACAGCGCTGCAGGTTATTGTAGGATGCAGGGAGAGTGGGTTGTAAGAGGGAGATGGACGATTAGTAGGGTATGGAGTGCAAGATGACGGTGGATAGTGCAGGGGTGGAGGGTAGCAAGAGATCGAGGTAGAAGGGACTGAGGGAGGTGCTAGAGGTATAATCTTCAGAGTTTGTGTAGTAAGTCAGTTTCTGTCAAAAAGTCAATGAGAGAGTCAGGATTAAAGGAGGGTCCATCTGCAAGAAGGGAAGGTAAAGAAAGGGCCGCAGAGCGAAGACGTCGTTGGAGGTAAATTCTGCGTGCTCGTTGATAGAGTGGGCAGTCCAACAGGATATGTCGAACAGACACTGGAACCTGACAATGCTCACAGAGAGGGGCAGGGAGCCTCTCCATGAGATACCTGTGAGTAAGACGAGTGTAGTCTCCCAACCTCGACATTGGTGACAAGAAGAAGGCCAGAAACCTATAACCGGTTTAATAGAATGAAGTTTGTTATTCAGCAGGTCAGACCAGCGTTGTTGCCAACGGGTGCGAAGGTGGGTAGCAATGACCGCAAAATAGTCCGTGAAAGGAACACCTCTATATGAAACTGGAAGGTCATGTACTGCTGACCGCGCAGCAGTGTCTGCCTGTTCATTGCCCTGTACGTCAACATGACCAGGGACCCAACAAAAGACAATATCTTTATGCTTGCTAAATATACGGCGTAACCAAAGGTGGATACGAAGAACTAGGGGGTGATGTGTATCAATTTTACGGATAGCCTGTAAAGCACTAAGGGAGTCTGAAACGACCACAAATGGTGATACAGGCATAGATGCACATCGGATAAGTGCCACAAGAATGGCATACAATTCAGCCGTAAATATGCTAGCCGAGGGTAATAGATGCCTCGTACGACGCTGTCCGGAAACACTGCTGCGAATCCGACGCCGTCAGATGACTTTGAACCATCGGTGTATACTGCGATGGCATGGGAATGAGAACGGAAATGGTCTAGAAAGAAAGAGCGAGAAACCGCCGTAGGCAGTTGGGCTTTCGCGCAAGGTAGAGGAATAGAACAGACACGGACAGCAGGAACTTCCCAAAGGGGTAGAGGAAAGGGTGAAGCCACATGAACATATAAAGGCGGAAGCTGAAGGGAAGAAAAGAGTGAATGCAGACGAAGAGAAAAGGGACGAAGTAAACGGGCAACAAACAAATAACGAGCGTCTACTAACATCTGTGACAATCCTATACATGGAAGGATTGCGGAGGTCATGAGAGCGAGCATAATAGCGAATGCAATGTGCATCGCGACGATCGGACAAGGATGGAATGTTCGCTTCTACATAGAGGCTCTCAACCGGGGAAGAACGAAAAGCACCAAGGCGGCATAAGCGTAATCCCTGGTGATGGATGGGATTAAGGCTGGAAAGAGTGGCAGGAGAGGCTGCCGAATATATCTGGTCACCATAATCGAGTTTTGATAGAATTAGGGCCGAATGTAGATGAAGGAGAGTTCTACGATCAGCCCCCCATGAAAGATGTGCGAGGGTTTTAAGGAGGTTCAGCCGGCTATGACAAGTCGCCTTCAGAGAGGTAATGTGAGGTTTCCAGGACAATCTGCAGTCAAACAGGAGGCCGAGAAACCTGACTGTATCACGTTCTGGGATACGTGAGCCGTATAGGTACAATGGATGATCAGAGACCACTGAACGTCTAGTGAACGTAATTTGATGAGTTTTGCCACTAGAAAATTTAAACCCGTGAGTGGTGGCCCAATCAGAAACCCGGTTGATGGCATGCTGGAGGGAAACTGCAATGAGGTGACAGTCAGCACCTGCACAAGCTATAGCAAAGTCATCCACATAGAGCGATGACCAAATATTGGATGGGAGAACAGATGCCAGATTATTTATAGCAAGCAGAAAAGTGTCGTGCTCAGAACACAACCCTGGGGACACCTTCAGCTTGGACAAATTCCGGGAGAGTTCATTACTAACCCGGACCCGTAAATGTCTGTCAGTTAAGAAGGCCTTAAGAAAGAAATGGTAGGTTGCCTCGGAGGCCTAAGGAGTGGGCCTGGGCCAAGATATTATATCTCCAAGTTGTATCATAAGCCTTCTCAAGGTCGAAAAGATAAGCGATAACCAAATGGTTATTCGCAAAGGCTTCGAATATCGTATCCAAGCGCAGCAAGGGTCAATGGCAGAACGGCCCTTACGGAAGCCATACTGACTAGGGGAGACTATTGTGAGTCTCTAAATACCACATCAAACGTCTGTTAACCCTTTGACTGTTTCGGACGTATATATCGTCTTACGAGCCAATGTTTCGGACGTATTTATACGCCTAAATTCTAGCGGCCTCAAATCAAGTGGGGAAAGCTGGTAGGCCCACATGTGAGAGAATGGGTCTGTGTGGTCAGTGTGCGCAGTATAAAATCGGGCAGCCAGTGGTGCATTGTGGGAAAGCCATTTCAGTAGTCCATGTTCAGCATGCCTAGCGTAAGAAATATCTGACTCCCTGCAGATCTGGGACTCTTCTCTTCCTCAATGATAGCTCTAACACAGATGGAAGTGTCTCTGAAGATGAATTTCATGGTTTTGAGGAGTTTGTGACCAAAGTAATGCCCAGGATACCAGAAGGAAAGAAGGAAGAAAGAAAGAAAGTAAGGAAGGAAGGAAGAGATGAGAGGAAGGAAGGAAAGAAGAAGATGAGAGGAAGGAAGGAAAAGAAGAGATGAAAGGAAGGAAGGAAAGAAGAGATGAGAGGAAGGAAGGAGGAAAGGAAGGAAGGAAGAAGAAAGAAAGGAAGGAGAGATGAGAGGAAGGAACAAAAAGAAGTAAGAAAGGAAGGAGAGATGAGAGGAAGGAAGGAACAAAAAGAAGTAAGAAAGGAAGAAAAAAAGGAAGGAATGAATGAAGGAAGAAAGGAAGGCAGGAAGGAAGAGATGGAGGAAGGAAGGAAGGAAATAAGTAAGAAAAGAAGGAAGGAAATAAGTAAAAAAAGAAGGAAGGAAATAAGTAAAAAAGGAAGAAAGGAATGAAGGAAGAAAGGAAGCTAGGAAGGAAGGTGGGGGGGAGAAGACATGGGTCCCCTTTTGTGTTGACAGGTTGACAGCAGTAGGGTGGTGAGTAATGGTATAATATTCATTTTGACAGCTGCCTCACCCTGACTCAGCAAATTTAGATGTCCACACAAACACAACTTCAAGCCTATTACAATATTACAATATTAGTTACGAGGCTATGGCAAATCCGATTACTGGCCTGTTATTCTAAGGGAATCTGCTCTCATAACCAATAATGCAATACCGTAATAAAATAATAAGGGTTTTGTCAGGGGTATAATAATAAATAGACACATTATCTTATAAATATATATATATTTCTTTTTACACTAAATTTATATAAAGAAATAGTCTCTTGTACATATAAAATATAAAAAGCATGATCTTTGACATACATAATATTTGTACTATGAACAAACATGTTAATTAAACGACTAGGCTGTCGTAATGTCACACGACACAAACTCAAGACACTAAACATATCACAAACAGTACTAAACATATCACAAACAGTGACACAAACATATCACAAACAGTGACACTAAACATATCACAAACAGTGACACTAAACATATCACAAACAGTGACACTAAACATATCACAAACAGTGACACTAAACATATCACAAACAGTGACACTAAACATATCACAAACAGTGACACTAAACATATCACAAACAGTGACACTAAACATATCACAAACAGTGACACTAAACATATCACAAACAGGGACACTAAACATATCACAAACTCAGTGTCACCTCGATTTCACAAGACATTACCATACTCGGTGTCTGTCACATGATATCGCCCCAATGTCTCACACTTTATGTAACCCTGTGTCAAGGACACCCTTCTGCTGTAACACACAATCGCTTCTGTGTCAACGACACCCTTGTCTGTGTCCTCGACCTCACTCGCTACTGTGTCATCACAGACACCCTGTTCTCTGTGTTCTCATAACACTCAATCGCTTCTGTGTCATCACCGACACCCTTGTCTATGGTCCACGACACGCCCTCGCAACTGTGTCATCACCGACACCTTGTCTCCATGTTAAAGTCGTCGTGCACCTTTCCGCTGGTTCACACTCCATGCCAGACAAGCGGCATGTCTCACGTGACATGTCCACACAAGCCATAGTCACTGCATGGGTCTTCGTGCGGCCACCAAAGCCACAAGCTGAGTTCAGTATGGCAGCTGGGGTACAGCAAGGCAATCTCCACAGCTCAGTGACGTAAACCATACTGCAGGAAACTGAGTAGTAAAGCAGACTGGGATCCAGTCACTACTCAGTGAAGATGTTACTCAGTGCAGTCGTGGATCATACTACCTTTATGCCAGGTTCCACCCCCTGACATAAACTATGGTGACGTCACACCGGGCGCTGCAGCCTGCAGCACCAAATGGTCCGTCAACCATTTGACCCAATTATCTTGTTCAGGGATCGCAACAAGCGCTAAGTGAAGTTGATGGGTGTCAGTCATTATATATGTGTATATATATATCATAGAACAATAGGTTGGTAGGTAAGTAGGTAGGCAAGTAGGTAAGCAAGTGGTAAGTAAGTAGGTTAGCAAGTAGGTAAGTAGGTAAGTAGTAGGTACGTAAGTAGGTACGTAAGTAGGTACGTAAAGTAGGTCGTAAAGTAGTACGTAAGTAGGTAGGAAAGACTGTGGGGAAGAAGAGCAAGGACCCCATGGGTGTTGACAAGGCAGTGAGGTGGTGAGTGGTGGTATAATATGTCATTTTGACAGCAACCCTTATGACTCAACATATTTATAAGCCCACACATAATAATAATAATAATAATAATATTTTTTTTTCCCAATGCATGTTACAAGTGTACAATGTTATTGGTAGTTACAATTATAAAACAATTATAAAACTGTAATGCAAGGAACCACTGGCATGCCATGATTAGGAGACTTTATTCTAGAGACTTATTCACTAAGTACTTAATGCTAAAGAAATTGATTGAGTTTATTCTAGTTCTGTATTATTTAAATTATTAAATGGTTATACATACTATTAAAAGACAATACAAGAAAAATTGGTTGAGTTTAATCTAGTTGTAGAATTTATTTCAAATTACAGTATGTTGATGCTATACTAGTATAATAACAATACTAGAAATAGTTTTTAGAGTTTCTTCTAGATATATATTTTATTTCAAATTAAGAAAATGATGATACTATAAGATATTAAATGACAAAATGATGATATGAAATCAACAAGTGTTAAGGAGGATGAACATATCAAATTGAGATCATCTTAAGTAAAAATAAACAACAACCAGCTTCGAAGCTATTATCAGTTCTATGAAGTGTCCAGTGACTATATATGCGTATATGTAAAACCAAAGGAAGGAAGGAAGGAGATGAAAAGAAGGAAGGACGGTATGAAAGGAGAAGGTATGTAGGTAGGTAGGAATGTAGGAAGGAAGGAATGTAGGAAGGAAGGAATGTAGGAAGGCATGTAGGAAGGAAGGTTGGAAGGAAGGTATGAAGGAAGGTAGGAAGGAGGGCAGGAAGGAAGGTAGGAAGGAGGGTAGGAAGGAAGGCAGGAAGGAAGGCAGGTGGGGAAGGGAAAGGCAGGAAGGAAGGCAGGAAGGAAGGCAGGAAGGAAGGCAGGAAGGGAAAGCAGGAAGGAAGGAAGGAATGACGACCAGAAACAACAACCAGCTTCCAGAAGCTAATAGCAATTCTATGAAGTGTCAGTGATTATATATTTTATATATAAACCAGAAGGAAGGAATAAAGGAAGGACGAGATGAAAGGAAGGAAGGAATGTAGGAAGGAAGGTTAGAAGGAAGGTTAGAAGGAATGTTGGAAGGAAGGTGGAATGATGACCCAGACACAACAACCAGCTTCAGAAGCATATAGCAGTTCTAGGCCGTGTCCAGTGACTATGTGTGTATATATGAAAACAAAAGGGGAGAAAGGAAGGACGAGATGAAAGGTAGTAAGGAAGGAAGGAAGTAAGGAAGGTAGGTAGGTACATAGGTAGGTAGGTAGGTAGGTAGGTAGGTGGTAGGTAGGTAGGTAGGAGGAGGAAGGAAGGAATGTGGAAGGAAGGAAGAAATGACGGCCCAGGCGAATCAACCTAGGATAACTACCTAACACAACTCTGCTGCTACTTTGAAGAAAACTGCTAGAAGAGATGTTTTGTCTGTGCATATACAAAAAAAAAACCCACAAAAATGCAGACCTCGTTTTATGTGTAGGAATGTAAAACACCACTGTGCGTGGAACCATGTTTAAAAAGGGGTTCCACAAGCTGCAGAACTTCTATGAACATGTCCAGTGACTGTACATTTGTATATATATTATAGAACAATAGTAATAAAGATTTTTGTATTGTTGGTTTGTGTAAACAAGTTTTGTAAACAATATAAGATACTAATGTTTATGCTATTATTGTGTTGCCTACAACGAATGTATACATTGCACCTTACCTGGCCTCACAGGCCACATAAGTTACGTAAAAAAAGAAAATAGTGAAAAAAACAAGAAATCTCGAATGGAAGTAAACAAATGTTTACAGTGAGTGGAGTGCCGCTGTTGCCATACGGCTCATTTTCTGAACTTTACACCTCCATATCTCGGTAAATATTGATGGCAAAAATCTGTTTTTAGGACCAAAACAATCAGAAAAATAATCTTAACATTTTGATAAGAAAAAATATTTTTTTTTTTGAATATTTCGACATAGAATGACAGTTTCGAAAGGGTCTCAAACAGTCAAAGGGTTAACTAGGCGTTCCATCACCTTGCAAACTGCACTGGTAAAGCGTGGGACGGTGTGAAGGGATCCGTCCCGTAGCACCTGGTTTTGAAAAGGAGAACAATAGCAGACTTCCCAGCTGGGAAGAACTCCTTGCGACCATATGAGATTAAAAGTCGTAAGAGGACAGTAAGAGCAGACTGATGTAAATGCTGTTTGCATACGAATATGTATCCCGTCTGGCCCACGCGTGATCGGCAAGCAGAGAGTGTTGCCTCCAGTTCCCGAAGGGTAAAAGGCACATTATAGGATTCTTCTCTAAGAAAAAGAAAAATCTAAGAGGGTTTACTCGCTGGCAGACTTAAAAAGAAGGAGCAGGGGCATAGATGTAGCCCTGAGAAATGCGGACGAGATGATTACCATTTCAGTGGCAATGGCAAGAGGGTGTGCTATATGACACCAGCAACCTGAAGAACAGGAGCGGGGTGGGGAGGATTACCACTTAATATCCGCACTCTCTTCCAGACTACTACGAGGAAGCCAAAGTGACAGTAAATGTAATCTCGCCAGCAAGTGCGTTTAGCATCACTATGACACGGCGAGCAATAGCTCTCTTCTCTTGAAATCAAGGAGTCTCTCTGTGGTTCTGTTATACCGATACCTGCCCCGCAGCGCTTTTCCCAAGCACTGCCTGAGCACAAGCAGGAGACCACCAAGGCACGCACTTCTGAGGATGCTTGCCGAGGTTTGGGGAATAGAATGTGAAGCCGCTTTGAAGATGGAGGACGAAAAGAGAATAAAACCTCATCAATGGAGGACAGGTAGGAACCTCATGAAAGCATAAGATGTGCGTAAAGGTCCCATTTCGCCCGGCCCAATGCCGCGTGGGCAATGAGGAGTGGAGAAAACAGGGGACTTAAGGATGATTGGGAAATGATCGCTGTCATGTAAGTCTGGGAGGACAGACCAGGTGAAGTCAAGGACAGTAGATGAAAGCAGATGGAAAAACGATGCAGGAGTACCCGTATTTAAAACATGTAGGGGAAGAGAAGCAGAAATGCCTCCAACTGAATACCACGGGAGTCACAGTGCGACCCTCCCCAGAAAAATGGTGTGCGTTAAAATCGCCAAGTAATAGAAGGGGTGGCGGTAAGGAAAAACCAGAAAATCAAAATCTGGGATAGACATTGCCCCGAAGGGAGAGATATATAGAACAGAGTGTATACCATTATTCAAGTGGATACGGGCTGCGGTGTAATGTAGGAAGAAGAACATAGAGCTACGGTATGGAACACCAGTGCGTATAAGAAAGAGCACTCGTTAAAGGTTCCATCGGAAAAAGGATCCGATGAATATAACAAATCATAGCTGAAAAGGGCCTGATAACAGTGGATTGTAATTTGGGTTCTTCAAACAGACCCCAACAGGGGGAAAACTAGAGCAACACAGAAGCTCACCCTCGTTACCCCTGAGGCCTCGGATATTACACTGCAAATAAGCCATGATTTATGGAGAGAAGATATAAGTGGAGCGAGAGTAATCTATGGACTAGGGTTAAAAAGTCCACGTGTGGAGGTGCGGAAGACCTGTAATCAGAGAGGAAGGGACGGTTGAGACGAAGAAGAGAGATGGGAACCTCAGGTGGAGTAGTGTCCATCATCGGTCCAGAAATATATTCTGCAATAGCTTCCAGTGTTTTGGAAGTCAAAGATGCAAATGTGGGACTTTGAAATGGAAGAAGAGTGAGCAACGATCGGGAGTCTATAGACTGTACTAAAGTAGAGGCGAGGAGATAGAAGAGGAAACTGTCGAAGGGGCTTGGGAGGGGACAGGGGATGAAGGTAGTGTAAGAGGAGGATGAACCTCCACACACGTTATAGAACTAGTCAAGGCGAAGAACCTGGCAGTAGGGATTTTTTCCGGGCTTATGAGAAGGAGGGGCGCTGAGGTTTAGGTGAAGGACGAGGCGTGAAGACTCAGGATGTGCGGAGTGGTAGAGGAAGGGTGTGGACAGTATGGGAAGCTGGTAGGGACCTCGGGCCAAGAATATCAAAGGATTCGAGACAGGGGTGATTGAGGATGGGCGACCACAGAGGAAGCCGTGGAAGTTGGGACCCCAGAAGTGGGGGGTGTTTAGCAATTCAGAATGGAAATGCGGGAAGTTTCCCTCGGCGTGATAGAAGACGGCCATGCATACGAAGCCTTCACCTCTTTGAGACAACGGATTTCCCGCTCATTCAAAGGTAAACTGACAACGGCGAGAATATGATGATGTGCCTCTGACAGTTAAGGCAAGAGGAGGGAGAGTACAAGAAGAACTGGCATGGTCGTCAGCACCACAGACTGGGCGTTCGGCCATGGACCTGCATTCGCTGGATGACCAAAACGCCAGCAGTTTCTCACTGTTGCGGTGCAGGGGTCACCCTTGGACTTAAACGTTACTGCAATGAAGCGAAGGTGGTAGTTCCGGCAGTCAAATGTTAAACGAGCTATATTGCAAGGGTTAGTCTTCGCTTATTGGCAGGGAGGACAAAAGTGTCCTTTAAGGATAGGGAGTTCTTGGAGCTCAAGCTGCTCGAAAATGTCATCACCACATGTCTGGAAATTCCGTTGGACAATGGTGTGGGGCAAAATGACAGAACTACAACAGAATTGAGGAATGGTGCTTGTCAATAGTAACAGGAGCAGAATCTATGGTTGTAAGAAGAAAGATGCCGCTCTTGAGGCGTGAAATGGATGTCTTTACCAACATGGCGTAGAGCTTTACCAATACTATGGTCTGAAAGATAGGTATTAGGAGAAGTGGTCGCAGAGTAAAACTTTGTCCATTGAGTAGTTTGAAACAGAGAGTTTAAGGGGAGTGGTGACGAGCTGGTCGTTTCTGAGATGAGCGAAAGGAAGCGTCGAATCGTCATGTGTGGGTCTTGGCGTTTGGGGTGGGACTGGGGTGGTCCGATGGGAGGCGGCGATTCAAAAGTGCCGCACTGTCGGGAGGCGAATCAAGGTCAGAAAGCGAAGGTCAGACGTTCAAAGGGCCAGTCGGGTCCCTGGTACCTGAAGCAGGTGACGAACCGGCACCAGCAAGAGGTACAGGGGCATGAGAGGTGTCAAAAAAGTTGTCCGTTAACGAGGCAGGGTCAGTACTGGGTGCAGTATCAGGAAGGGGCCCGGGGTAGTGGGTTCATGGATTGGGTCAGCCATGGTTAGGTTACTTCTTTCTTTTTATTTTAAGAAAAAAAAAGAAAGAAAAAAAGAAAATAAAAATAGAAAAAAAGAATAAAAAAGGGGAACGTGGAGGAATAGCTCCTAGGAGGAATGAAAGGAGCGCAAATCCTCCTCCGCCCAAGGACCTCAACACCGCAAGTAGTGCAGATGCTGCATGGAACCCGTGCCATACCCTACCCTTCATGCCAGTAAACCAGCAATCCAGGATGCAACCTCACATCCACGAGCCATCTCGGCGGACAAAAGAGGCGGCCGGATATCACCAAAGCATACCGCCTTCGGCCACCACCCCCGGAATCCGAAGGTGGCCTCAGAATCACCCGTCGCCAGGGATACCCAAGGCCACCCCGGGTGACCGGAAGGGATCGGGACATCCCCAGGCGATCCAGATTCCGGCAAACTACACCACCGCCAAGGACCTCAACGGAATGGGATGGACTACGATACCCTTCCCTACCTAGGAACTAGAATGCCTGAAGAGAAGAAGCTCCCAGGGTAAAACTGGGAAGGAAATAAGGGAGGGATGAGGAGGAGGAGGAGGAGGAAAGGAAAAGGGAGGATGGGAAGTTGGGAAAAGGGAGGGGGATTGGGGGTAGTGGGTTCGGTCTGAGGAAGAAGACCAAGAGGTCCAATTCCTCAGACCGATAACCTCTTTACCGCGACAAAGGAGCCCCCTTAAAAGAGTGCCAGTTCAGATAACCATGGGGCTGAAAAATTTGTGCGTGACTTTAAGAATATGTAGAGGCAGAAGAATTTAAACCCCAACAAGTGTTTAATTGTGCGAAACAGGCCTTTTTTGGAAGAAAATGCCAAGGAGGACCTACATCACGCAGGAGGAAAAGGCAATGCCAGGACAAAAGCCTATGAAAGACAGGCTAACTCTAATGTTGTGTGGTAACGCTAGTAGGATTTCAAAGTGAACCCTTTTATTGGTGTATACTCAAACTCCCAGAGTGTTCAAAAAATACAGTGGTCCCCGACTTCGATATTTTCCATTCAGAATGCTGTTCAAGTGCCATTACCAACAAATTTATCTCCATAAGAAATGATGTAAAATAGACTAGTCCTTTTAGACCCCCAAAATTACACTTACAAAAGCATTTAAAAAATAAACTTACATAAAAGGGTGTGTTTGGGGACCATCGTAAGTCTGGGTACCACTGTACAGTGTTGACAAGAGTAAATTGTGTGTGATGTGGAAGTCTAATGCTAAGGCATGGGTCACTAGGGAAATTTTCCTGGAATGGTTTAATCAGGTGTTTTGCCCCAGTGTGAAGAAATATCTATTGGACAATAAATTGCCACTTAAGTGCCTCCTGGTAATGGACAATGCTCCTGCTCATCCTTGAGACTTGGAAGACCAAATGTCTAAGGATTTCAAATTTGTAAGAGTGAAGTTCTTGCCTCCTAACACCACTCCTCTCATCCAGGCCATGGACCAGCAGGTCATTGCAAACTTCAAAAAACTGTACACCAAAGCAATGTTTCAAAGGTGCTTTGATGTGACCAATGACTCTGAATTGACCCTAAAAGAGTTCTGGAAGGATCACCTCAATGTCTTCCATTGCATAGATCTTATAGATAAAGCTTGGCAGGGAGTGACTTCCAGGACAATGAACTCTGCTTGGAGAAAGTTGTGGCCAGATTGTGTCCAAGAGAGGGATTTTGAAGGGTTTGGGCCTGGCCCTGAGGAGCCTATGGAAGTTGTGGAAAGTATTGTGGCATTGGGGAATCGCATGGGGTTGGATGAGAGTAGCCAGGATGTGGAAGAGTTGGTGGAGGACCACAATGAAGATCTAACCACTGAAGAGCTGCAAGAGTTTGAGCTGCAACACCATCAAAGCAGATTTCAGGAAATTGCTTCAATGGAGGAGGAAAGAGATGTAACGTGCCTTTCCCTTCTCTCCAAAATCTTTGAAAAATTAATTCATAGACAAATATATTCCTACCTCACCTCCAACAACGTACTCAACCACGGTCAATTTGGATTCAGGCCTAATAAAAATACAAATGATGCCATTATACACATGTTAGAAATAATTCACACCGCTCTTGAGAAAAAGAAATCCCAGTGGGAATCGTCATTGATTTACGTAAAGCTGTTGATACAGTTGATCATGATCTGTTAACCTAAATTATCACTATGGTATAAGAGGGCACTCCCTCAACTACCTAAAATCATATCTTAGCAACAGGAACCAATATGTGTACACAAATGGGCTAAGCTCTACCGCACAAACTATTACAGTAGGTGTCCCACAGGGAAGTGTTCTTGGCTCACTTCTCTTTCTCATTTACATTAACGACCTACCAAATGCATCTCAACTACTCAAACCCATACTATTTGCAGATGACACTACATATGTTATCACGCACCTAAGCCCAGACATACTGCCAACACTGTAAATACTGAATTGCAGAAAATATATACCTGGATGATGACCAACAAACACTCTCAATATTGATAAAACCTATTTTATCCAGTTTGGGAACAGAGCTACAAACGCACCACTTAACATAATGATAAACGGGTCCCCTATCACAAAACTCACGGAGGGGGAAAATTCTTAGGAATCCATCTTGACAGTGGCCTCAAATTTCAGACACATATACAACAAATTTCAAGAAAGTCTCAAAG
>WNWK01008793.1:0-81782 GCA_009830355.1 Cherax destructor
GGATATTAAAAAAGATGGGTTTTTTTGGGTTTTTTATTAAAAATAAAAAAAAAAAACCGTTGTGGTTCTGGTCTGTTGGTGAATGGGGGTATACAATGACCAGATGTTGGAGAAATGATGTTGGTCTCCTCCAGATTGATGTTAAGACTGCGGAGTAGATGAAAGTCTCCGATGTTATTGTCTCCTGTGACCAAGGAGTTGGAGCACCACACTGCAAGTGAAAAAAGGAAAATTCTTAAAAATCCCCTCTAATGCACGCAAGTTAAAAACGGCAAGGGTTAATGTGAATTCCCGAAAGTCCAAAAATCTTGCTCACTCGTCAAGCGTCTCCCCCGGGAAACCAGTCCAGGAGCAGAGCTGATGGGAAAAAAAAAATATTCTGGTTACCAAAAATTTTAAAACTTTAAAAAGATAGAAAAAGGTGTTCCATAATCCCCAAGTCACTACTGGTAAGAAGCAAACATGTGAAAAAAACAAAGAAATATCCTGGTAGTTCGTCTTACCTGAGGGGAGAAGAGTGAAGGTGAAGTGACTTTCCCCCCCCCAGCAGACACCAGGTAAAGTCATACTACCAGGGTAAAAAAAAAAACCCTCAACAGACACCCGGGAACAAGAGTTTTGCCCCAGCCCGCTAGATGGTAGTGCGGGCTGTTTCTTTAAGGATACTCCCGGCTGACGGGAACAACCTAACCCTTTTACACTCTTTTCCCTCCCTCAGGACTTTTTTTTTTTTTTTTTTTTTTTTAAAAAAACACTTTAAAAATAAATTCCTACTATCAATCTTAATTTATACATCCAAAAGAACCACACCTCTGAACATAATAAAAATCAGCATTTTTTATTTACAATCCACCTTTTTCACCTGAACTAAACAAGCCTATATATGCAACAACACTCATTAATACAGAACAGTACATTAAAACTCTAAACCCCCCCCGGGGAAAACTTCCTAGATGTATTCTCTAATACCCCACCAAAACCCCCCAAAAGCACCCTACTTTTTTTAAAAGCTTTTATATTTTCCTTACCTTCACATTCCAACACACAAGTGTAGAAAAAAAAATAACACATGGGACACCAAACGTGGGATTACTCAGTTCCCTTTTCCCCAAAAGGCAGAACAAAAAAAAATTTTCCCTTTAAATTTAAAAGCATTTATCCTACACTTCTAAATAATCCTCAAATTAAATTTCAGGCCCTACTTTCCCCCTCCTTAACTTTGAATATTAAAAAAACCTTTAGAACATTAACCCCAAACAGGTTATTATGTCTCTCCATGTCTACAACAAAGTACATGTCTAAACTCGACACCGTACATTACATGTCATAAGAGAACCACTAAGTCACTTTTATCCTTATTAAAAAAAAAAATATAACATCATCTTATATACTTTTTTTTTTTTTATATTTTTTAAAAAAACACATTATACATAAGTTGCAATTGTATCAATCTTAACATTATACATCCAAAAGAACCACACCTCTGAACATAATAAAAATCAGCACATTTCTTTACAATCCACCTCCATTACACCTGAACTAAACAACCTTTTAATATGCAACAACACTCATTAATACAAAACAGTACAAAAATCTAAACCTCCTCAGGGTAACTTCCTAGATGTCCCCCCCAAAACCCCCCCACCAAAACCCCCCCCAAAAAGCACCCTACATATTGTACAGCTTTTTTTTTTTTCCATTTTTACACATACCAACACACAGGGGGTAGTAACAAAAAATTAACACATAGGACACCAAAACGTGCCAGGATTACTCCATTTCTCCATAAAAACCAGAAAAAAAAACAGTATACTTACTAAATTTTTTTAGATTATTTATCCTGCATTTCTAAATAGATCCCCCCAAATTAAATTTTTAGGCCCTACTGTTCCCCCCCCTGTACCCCCCCAACTTTGA
This sequence comes from Cherax destructor, assembly GCA_009830355.1. Taxonomy (NCBI): domain Eukaryota; kingdom Metazoa; phylum Arthropoda; class Malacostraca; order Decapoda; family Parastacidae; genus Cherax; species Cherax destructor. The sequence goes on from WNWK01008793.1 coordinate 1,918, forward strand.
ATATTAAAAACCTTAGAAACTTAAGAATAACAGGTTATTATGTCTCTCCATGTCTACAAAATTAATTTTAAAAATCGACACCTCATTTTATAAGAGAACCCCCAAATCACTTTTATCACGTGACTAAAAAAAAAAAAATATAACATCATCTATATACATTCTGCCCAAATATAACATGACCCAACTGGCCACTGTCTTGACCAACATGACATGTTTACCTACTACAGTTATTACCAAACATAGGAAAGCCCCCTCTTTTTCCCAAAAAAAATTTCCCCTTAACCCCCCCCCCCCCCGTCAGAAGTCCTTGATCAGTAACACACCCCTTTCAAACCATATACTTACAAAATTCTAAAGGTCCATCCTGGTGCCCCAAAAACCAGGGCATCCAAGTAAGTTCTCTGTCACAATCCCCCCTTCCCCCCCACATATCCGTCCATTATTTTTCAATATAAAAAAGCCCTACCCCCCAAAACCCCCAAAAACCCCCCCCCGAGGTCCAGTTTTCCCCCCCCTCCTCTCCCTCCCCTCCTCCCACTTCAAAAAAATCTCCCCCCCATACTTCTGTAACTGTCAGGAAAAACCTATCCCACCCTGCCCAAAAAAAACCCCATTCCTGCATTTTGTTCTATACATCAAAACCATACCCCCTTTTTTTCGGACTCCCCCCTGTTCCCCATGAAAAAACCATAAAAAAAAAACCAACCCCCCTCCCCCCTTGGGGATTTTCCCCCCAAACCAATATCTAAACTCAGCACCCTCAAAGCATTTTTCCCCCCCCCCCCCATAAAAAAAATCCCCCCCCCAACCATTCCCAATCCCCCAAAAAATTTGAAAAAAATACAGCAGGGGTTTCAGTATCCCCCCTCACCACACCTATCACAAAAAGGGGCCCCCCAACCCCCCTTTATATGCACTGCCCTTGATGCAACTGCCCCTTTAAAAAAATAACCCCTCTCACCCCCCGTTTCCCCGCCGCAAACACCCAAAACCCCCCCCCTATTCCCCTCCAGTTATATACGGGAACCCCCTGCCTCCCCACCACCACTTCAGCACCCTCCCCAACCCTCCCCATTGCCCTTGCTGTAACACTTCGAGGGTCCCTCACTGCCAAAATACTTCTCAACATATCACCACACTTCAACAAGTCCTTCCCCTCCACCACCATGTCAATTCATTCATAACCCTTTCCACCCTTCTTCCCCGGTCCCCCCTTTCCGTAGATAGCAATACTTTACATACATGCCCATAAGATGACTCCTAACGTTTATGAGCCCCAGACCCCCAAACCCCGCCTTGTCATAACAACCTTTATTTAACAATGCTTTCCAAACCCCACACAAATCTCAAAACCTTTCTTTCCAGTTCTAGCACATCCCTCAACACAGGAAAAACCACCGCCACACCATAACTTACTATACACTAATGCATTAACCACTACCACCCTTTGCTGAAAAGTTAACTTCCCCGTTCTCCATCCTCCCATCCTCCTTAAAGCATCCCCACAACCTCCTCAGCATTCACTCTCCGAGCCTCACAGACATCTTCCAAAAAAATAACACCACAGATCTTTACCCTCCCTACGACAGACCATCCAAACCTCTTTCCCATACCCCCACCCATGAACCCACCTCCAACAGCTTAGACTTAGTAGTATTAATGGCTAAACCCCGTCGCCCTGCCAAAATCTCAGAATCCGGCCCACGTTTCTTAGACCCTCCTCACCCCGACCAACAAAAGTTGTGTGTCCACATATCCCACAATGCCAGACCCATGCTCCAGAACCTCTTTTCCCTCCCCTACTCCCACCTCAATCAGGCTGTACAGCTGGTTCTGCAAGCACGCAAAAAGGATCTGCGACAAGGGCACCCCTGCCAAAACCCTTCTCCATTGCACTTCCCTACCCACCAAACCATTTATGTACCCTCACACCATCCTTATACAACAACTTAGCCCATTCAACTATCTCATCACCAAAACCTTGCTTTCTCATTATCAATCACAACATTTCCTGTCAACACTATCATAACGACCTTCAATCTAAAGCCAGCAACCACCCCATACTATTTTCAATGAAGTCCGTATCCTTGCATGCCCCTGATTCATACTCCGTCCAGGTATACCATATTGCCCAGCCTCGATCACCCTCTCTAAAACCCTCTTCATCCTATTCCCTAGCACCTTAGCAAATATTTTATAGTCAGCGCACATCATGGACAAGCCCCTATAATCACTAATTGATTTCCCTGCCTCCCTCTTTTTAACTAATACTATAACCCCCGTGCGCTGAGTTGTTCCCAAACACCCAGTCTCTTTCATACAATTCATTAATCGTACCAGACACTCTCTTATTACACCCCAATGCTCCATATAAAAGTCGTTCGGTATCCCACCCAGACCCGGTGCTTTCCCTCAAACTCATGCTTTTCACAGCCAGCCACACCTCTTTTTCCCCATACCCCCTTCCATGCCGGTCCTATCTTCGTCTCCCAACACCTGTCGTATACCATCTTACAATGATTCCCTTCTCCCTCCTCCACCCACACCCTTTTGCAAGTATTGCTTAAACCTCTGAGCCAAAAATAGACTCATAGCCTCAGTCGATTTCATCTTCTGTCCCGGACGTACCCTTCCACATCCTCATCTACCTCCCGCCCCATCACCATCATACCCGTCCTCCTCTGCAGAAATGACCCCAAAACAGTTGTCGAAGGCTTGTCGCCCACAAGACATCGTCCATACCCCCACGCAAACGTATCGCATTGAACCGCTCGTTTTGTATCTCTCCAACTGCCCTTATAACTCCCACCTCTTCCACCTGTGTGCTCCTTCCTCTCTCATAACAAAGCTCAAGCAGCCTCAAATACTTTTGTAAACCGTATTTCCATTGCTTTCCTCTCTTCCCCTTACCTTATAAAGTCCTAATGCCGGTTTCGCACATTGCTCCCACCATTTTAGTACATCTTTCTCCAGCTTCCCTTTGTCCCATACTTTCCTCCACCATTCTTCAAAAGCGTCCCCTTCCCTCCTCCACCCCCAAAAGCTTCACATTGAGTTTCCAATAACCGGGTACCATTTCACCGTTCCCTCCCCTCCTACCTCCACCAATACACCCCTATGATCCGAAAAGCCCACGTCTACATACCCAATCTCCCCACCGTTACCACCCGTGACACATAAACTCTGTCCAAGCGTGCAGCGTATCCCGTCGGACAAGGTATGATCCACACCCCACCCACCCCTCACCACATCAACCATCCCTGCACTCTCCAACACATCCCTCAAAATACCTAAAAAGACCCAGCTTCACGGGGTTCGACATCCTTCTTCCTAATCACACAGTTCAGTCGCCCCCCAATTATCGTAACCTCAGCTAAACCTCCCTGAAATAAACTAAATGATCCTCACAAAATCCTCCTTAATCCGTTTATTTCTTACAGCTGGCATATACGCCCATGAAAGTAACTCTCACCCCCATACCCCATGAACTCTGACTATCCTCCCCTCCCTCCCTCCTCCCAAGTCAACAACTGAAAGGGACTGGACTCCCTCCTCTACCGCAACCCCTCCCTTGAAGCTTCCGAGCTACCCGCATACACTTTATACCCTTGCAACAACAAATCTCTACCATACCTGAAATTGTGCTCCTGTAAGAAGCCTATGTCCACCGCATACCGTCTGAAAGTCACTTCAACCCATTTCCTCTTAACCTCGGCCTTCAGACCATTCACGTTAAACGAGATACACTTTAATAAGATAGAGAGGTGGCTTTCCTTTTGACTTACATACTTTCTGCTTCGTGCTTTTCTGGGCTTCAGTAACCTTACTGTTCTCCTGCCCCCCTTTACCTTTTCTGCCCTCTGCCCCCCTTGTCCCGTTTGTGGTGCCTCCACCCATATCTTCTTGCCTGACTTTTGGCCAGGCGTCAGGACTTCGTCATCTGACACTACCATGGATCTCTTCCGTGATTCAGTACTAATATCCATGTTCGACCCACTATCCTCCCTGTGCACTGTTACCTGCACCTCCTGTATATCCAAACAGCTTGACTCAGCCCCATCACCCAACACCTCCCCCTCAGCACCCATTAACTTCACCGCAGCCTCACTGGCTTCCAAAACTCCCCCATCCTGGGGAGTATCCAAAAATCCCCGCAATTCCTCCGGTAATGTGGCATCTTCCAAACTCTACAGCACTCCTCTGTACTGCTGTCTCCAGCACCGTTGTGTCCTGCGACACAGTTGGCAAAGTACGACATATCTCCTCCGGGCCTTTCACAATCTCACTCCATGTGCCTTTGGGCGCCACTACCACTTCCTCAACCCGTACAGTAGGCTCCACTTCCGTAACATTCACCACATTCCTTGTACCATATTGCTGTCCCTGCCTCCTGTCACACTCCGCAGCAATATGTCCATAGGAACCACAGAGTCTGCATGTCCGTCTTTGACCTGCGTAGGTCACATAAACTTGAGTTCTAAACTCCTCCAAGACCACAAAGATGGTATGGCCCGCCTCAGGGTCATCTTGAGGGTAAAGGAACCTTCCGGGAACCCCTCATAGATTCCTTCAGTCCATCATCCATCGTTGCATAGTGGATGACGCCATAGTCCTGAAAACATGCCGGATGTCTTGCTCATCCGCTTCGAACGGCAAATTACGAACTTTGACATATGTATAGTGCTTAGAAACATCTTTGAGTTTCACTTCCATGGTAGCATTGATAGGCATGCATACTTCCTCATATTTCTCCACCAACCTCTCATAAACGCCGGTGGACGTCAGTTTCACGAAGATTCTCGTACTCCCATTGAGCGAAATCCCATAGATGTCCTCATTATCTAATCCATAAACGTCTCGTAGAACGGTGGGCAAGATAACAGCTGCCGTCGAAGGGTACACAGCCCCTTTTACCAACTCAACACATACAGTGTTTATCCTCCGTCTGAACGCCGTCGCCATTTTGTAGTGAAAATATCCAAGGTCTCTGTTGTCACCACCAGAGGCCAGCACCAGACAACCTGCTGCGGCGAGAGCTGGGCGACGAATGTTCAGGCAGGACTAAGCATCTTACAGGTCGGGAGAGACCTAACACGTTTGATGAAGTCTTGAGAGTGAAGGTGGGCAGGAGAAAAAGTACTAATAAAGAGAGTGAGGGTTTTGGCTAGCCAAGAAGCAAAAGAATAAGAGACAGAACCTGTAGAGGGTATGATGGGACGTAGAGGAATATCAGGTTTATGAGTTTTGGGAAGGCCCTTATCCCTCAGTCGCCATGACACACATACAAAATCAACCATCAAATAATAAATACCAAGTCTCACCTGTGACACTACACCCCCAATGTCTAGACACATAGCCCTCAAAACAACAACACTCCCCCTCCCATATATCTTACCACACGCGCTATCCACACTCTTATAGGATCCAAAAATTCGCAAAAATAAACGGCATGCATACTAGTTTCTTCCAAACCACATCTACTGCAACACCCTTCCCTCACAAGACCCATCCGGTACAGCAAAGCTTTCGAAGCCACGACCCCATGCAAAAACCTGTACATCAACTCTCTATCCCTTGATTTAACATGCAACTCTTTAAACCCTTTCCAAATCTTAACCCAATCATACACAGGATACCGTCGCCTCCCCCTCAACCACCATTCCCCCACATCCCACCCTCTCCATCACGCTCGCCTTCAAAGTATGAGGTTGCTGCATCACCACCAGACTTCTCACCAAATCCCAGCACTGCCTCAAAAGCGCTCTCCCCCACCAACACGGCGCCTAACTCTCAACCCACCCCACCCCAATGCCATCTGGTCCTCCCCACCTCACCATGCATCTCTTAACATACAAACACATCAACCTTCTTGCAACACATATGAGACCCAAACCCCCCAAATCCACTCTATTCCATACTATTCCCTTCCCTAACTAATGCTTCCCATAGCTCCATACATATCGAAACACGCTCCTATCCAACCGTTGCACATCCTCCTGCAGCAACGGATAAATTACCCCTACATGCCATAACCTACTGTATATCATTGAGTTGACTGCAATGACTCGCTGCTGTAGGGAAAGATCCCCTGCCTGCCATCCCCCCAGCCTATCTAATGCCAATTGAACCACCCTCCCAGAATTCACCCTCCTCGCTAATACTTCATCACCCAACCCTCCGCCTTTCCACCTACCCACCTCCAATAACCTAGACTTTGCCCCGTTGATTCTCATGCCCGTAGCCGTACAAAACCTCTTAATAATGTCCACTACCTGCACAAACCCCCCCCCCTTTTACTCACCAACACAGTGGTGTCATCCACATACCCTACAACACATGGTCCTTCACCCCCCCCTCTCAGCCCTCGTCCTACCCTCCCCTCAATCAGCCTATAAAAGGGGTCCTGCATACAGGCAAAGAGGATCTGGGACAGGGGACAACCCTGCCTCAGGCCTCTCGCCATACCCACCACCCTACCTAATCTCCCGTTAACCTGTACCCTAACCCCCGCCCCCTTATACAAAGACTCCACCCAATTAACCACCTCCTCACCAAAACCCTGCCACCTCAGAATCTCATACAAAGCCTTTCTCTCCACACTGTCATATGCCCCCTGCCAATCCAGTGCTAGTACCCCCCCTTCCACAGTCTCCTTTATATATTCCTTTATTCGTTCATGTCCCCTTATCATGCTTCTCCCTGGTATACCACACTGTCCCTCTGCAATCACACTTAACATCACAAGCTTAATTCTATTCCCCAATACCTTTGCAAATATCTTATAATCGGCATTCATCAACACTATTGGTCTGTAATTACTCATACCTCTCGTCCCCTTTCCTTTCTTAACCAGTACCACTACCCCTATGCCATGCCCCCGTCCCATGAACCCCCTTTGCTTCATACAATTCATCAGCTCCACCAAGCAATCTCTCACAACGTCCCAGTACTCTCTATAAAAATCATTTACAATGCCATCCAAACCAGGCACCTTTCCTTTACTCAAGCCATTCACCGCCTCATACACCTCACCCTCCGTAATCCGTCCCCTAATAAGTGCCCTGTCTTGCTCCCCCAAACCCCCCACTATCCCTCCCCCGATGGAGCTTAAAACCCCCGGGCACCTTGGTACACTACACATGTCTCTCGAACCATTTATCTGCATACACCCCTATCGCTTCTGTAGATCGTAGCCTCTGACCTCTTGCATAACTTTCAAAGGGCTCTTCCACTTCCACACAATCCACCGTCATGGCATCCCTTCTAAACCTACATTTACCCAAAACATTCTTCGACGGCCTGTCTCCCCACAGGACATCTTCCAAGCCCGCTCTCAACCGCAAAGCGTTAAACCTTTCATTCTGTAGATCCCTTAACCTAGTTTTCAGATTGGAAATCTCCATCGCCTCTTTCCCCCCTCCCCTTTCATAACAATTATTTAATAATCCCTCCAGATAATTTTGCATCCCATACTTCCAACGCCTCTCCTCTCCTCCCAACCTCACAAAGTACTTCCGTATACCCACCTTGGCACTCTCCTCCCACCACTGCACTAAGTCTACACCACTCCTCACACCTCCCCAAAGATCCGCCCACCACCTTGCAAATTCTGCCTTCCTATCTTCACCCACCAATAAACCCGCATTCAATTTCCAATACCCTACGTACCTTTTAACCACGCTCTCCCATTGTACATCTGCAATAACTGCCCTGTGATCTGAGAACCCCAGATCCACTGTCTGGACTCGTCCCACCCCCACTCCTCCTGCCACATATAACCTATCCAACCGAGCCTCATATTCATTCCTCACATAGGTATATTGCACCAAATCCCCACCTCCCACCACATCGCCGTAGGTCCCTCAAAGCCCCCAAAACACAACCCGCCCCCTTAGGTATTACATCCTTATGACGGATCACACAGTTAAAATCCCCTCCTACTATTGCTACCATGTAATCATACACAAACTCCCGTTTCACCTGATGTGATTGTTCTGCAGGCATATATATCCCACGAAACATACCCGTACACCACTCCAATCACCCTCTACCCTCACCACTCTACCTCCCCAACACTCCTCCCACCTGAGTAAGGTAAAAGGGCTCGACGCCTTTATAACTACTGCAACCCCTCCCTTTAAACGGCCCGAGGACCTCGCAAAAACATTATACCCATTCTGCCGAAGTTCACTTCCACACCTATAGTTATGCTCTTGTATGAATCCCACTTGCACACCAAGTCGTCTGAAAGTCCCCTCAACCCACTTCCTCTTGACCTCTCCCCGCAACCCATTGACATTAATCGTTATACACTGGAAAATAAATGCGCTGGTTTCCCTTTGGACCTCTGTGGAAGAGGCATCGCAGACCCCCCTTAAACCCCCTTTGCTACAGTTTTCACCCCTTTTAAACTTTCCCTAGCTCCCATCTTTCCCTTTGACGAAACCGTCTCCAGCTGCGCCACTTCCACTAAAGGTTTCTTACACGTTCGTTGTGCAGGTGTCAAGGTGTCCTCACTCTCAGAAACAGTGCCCGCTCTCTTACATGAACCACTTACCATATCCATACTCTCACTACTTTCACACTGATGAACCTCTGCATTAATCACCGTACTCACTAAAGTCGGGAAACCCGACCCACCACATTCTGGGGCGCTCACCTCTCCCGTCTCCACCCCTAAAATAACTCCATCACCTTCACTTGGCACCGCCAACGTTTCACTCAGAAGTTCCTGCAAGACCTCCTCCAAAGGCACCTCCATGCCGTCTCCCAAAGCCGCTTCCTCTTCTGTCACCGTCTCAGGCTGCGCAACCTGGGACTCCTGTGGCAATGTGACACAGGGCTCATCTAAGCCCTCCACTATGTCACTCCACCATCTCGCAGATCGCTCTTCTGGTTGAACAGGTCGGTCCTTCCCCTGCTCACCACCATCATCCCATACACGTGCTGCAACCCATCCCATAGCTGTTTTTTGCCCTCCTCTTCTCATGCAATCTGCTGCTACGTGCTCGTATGCGCCACATATACGACACGTATGCCTCTGCCCCATGTACGTGACATACACCTGTGTACGAAACTCAGGCAATACAACGTATGATGGTATGGGATTGGGGAGCGTCATCTTCAGGGAAAAAGAGCCCTCTGGAAGGCCTTCCAGGGGCCCCTCGGACCACCTCCCTGCTGTGGCCATATGTACAGCCCCATAAGCACTGAAGACTTTGCTGATGTCGACGTGGTCCGCCTCAAAAAGGACATTCCGTACCTTGACCCAGGTGTAAGTCCTCGACACATCCTTAAGTCGGACTTGCAGCGAAGAGTTGACTGTGTAAATCTTGTCCTGGTGTTTATCGATCAATCGTTCATATGCTGTTGCCGTGAGGAGTTTTACAAAGACCCTGTTCACACCGTTTAATGCCACACCATAGAGATCAGCAGTATCTATGTCATAGATGTCCTGTAGTATCATGGGCAAAACAGTAGCCACTGTCACCGGTTGCAAGGCTCCAACCACCATATCAACACACACAGTATTGGTCCGGCGTCTGCCTGCCGCCGCCATGTTGGAGAAAACAAAGTTGAACAAAGTCTCCACCAGGGGTCAGAGCTGAGCGCAGCACACCCGTACGCCACAAGAGCTGGGTGGCGAATGTGCGATTGACAGGGTTGGAAACTAGAGGAGTGTAGGTACGCGAGTCAGAGAGCAAGACCTCAACTTTATGGAGGTAATCCTCACGATCAAGGATAACTACGAATTACCTTTGTCAGAAGAGAGTATGACAATGTTAGCGTTAGATTTAAGAAGAAAGGGAAAGTTGACAGCGGCGCTGATGGTGGTGACTCTTATAAAACAGGCTATCAAGAGCAGGAAGGAGAGCGCCACGAAAAGTGGACAAATCAGGAAGATTATTATTACGAGAGCGAGACTGACAAAGAATCAAAAGAGTTAATCATGCCAATACCAAAGGAAAAACCAAAACCAAGCAGTTCAAGCTCATGTTGAGAGGGTGTGACAGAAGACAGATTAGTAACACAGTCAGTAAGGGAGAATTTAGACCAAGGGCTATCTAAGATGAGACGCTGAAGTTTGTTCTGTAGTTTAGAAGAATGCATTTGTGAATTCAGGCGAGCAGGGTGAAAAGCAATGAGAAGTTTAAATCTAAATGGGAATCTAATTCCTTGCTTCCTTTCCTTGATGTTCATGTCCACTGCTCAGATACAGGTTTTGCCTTTTCCGTGTACTGTGTACCACAGTGGCATGTATATTCACTACTTTTCTTATCATGCTTCCTCTGTCAAGAAAAGTGTTCTTATCTCCCTCTTTCTCCGTGCTCTCCGCATTTGTGATTCTCAGTTCCTTGAATCAGAAATATCCACTCTTCATAATTCATGTTCCCGTCTTGGCTACCCTTCCAATTTCATAGACTCTGTCTTCTCACGTGTTAAACGGACTTTCTTCTCTCTCAAACTCTCTACTCCTGGGAACTTTCCTGTCCTCTGCCTTCCCTACATTTCCGGTCTTTCTAATCTCAACAACTCTCTCCGTTCCTTAGACATCAAATTTACTTTTCGCCAGACTAACACTCTTCGCACTAATCTAGTTCATACCTCTCCTCCCTCTATAGATGCTCCTGGTGTCTACACTATTTCTTGTTCCTCCTGTCCTCTTCAGTACTTTGGAGAAACTGGCCGTTCTCTTTCTGACAGACTTAGGGAGCACAAAAGTAGTGTTAGGCTTGCCGACACAAACAATGCTCTTTTCTGTCATGTCAGAGATCACAGTCACTCTACTGACTGGTCTTCTGCTAAAACTGTCTACCCTACGTCCAACTTTCACAGTCGCCGTCTGGTTGAATCCTCCTATACACAACTTTCCTTGTATGAATCTTAGTCCTGGCTTTGTCTCTGTAGATGCCTCCCTTTCCCAAACTTCAGAACACCAGTGACTTAACCTGATTTTTTTTTCCCCTTCTCCCTCTTTCCCTTTTCTCTTTCTTCTTTCTCCTTTGTTTTCTTTCTTCTGCCTTGTATTTGTCCTTGCTCCTACCCTCTGTGGGCCCCTAGGTCCCGTGCAGTACTTCTCTTTCGAAGTATATGACTAACTCCACTACTACTATACTCCTCCACCCCCTCTCTTGTTCCCGTCCCTGTCTGCTTGCCTATATACTATACTCCCTTCTTCCCTCCTTTTTGTTAGTGTGACTTTGTAAATTGTCCAAGTCGGACCGAAACGTCGTCGTAAGCTCCTCTTTTCTATGTGCGTGTTATTTGTGTATCATTAAGAACTGCAAGAAACCCCTCTCACAGGCTCTAGGTATGCTATGAAGAATGAACATAGACACAGGTGAGATTCCACAGTCATTGAAAACAACGGATATAACCCCACTCCACAAAGGTGGCAGCAAAGCAATAGCTAAGAATTATAGACCAATAGCTTTAACGTCCACATCATAAAAATCTTTGAAAGAGTTCTAAGAAGCAGGATTGCAAACCACTTGGACTCATAAAAATTGTACAGTCCATGGCAACATGGTTTCAGAGCAGGTCTCTCCTGCCTCTCGCAACCACTGGACCACTATGATATGGTATTAGATGCACTGGAAAACAAACAGAATGCACATGTAGTATACACAGATTTTGCAAAAGCCTTTGACAAGTGCGATCATGGTGTAATAGCACACAAAATGCGTGCTAAAGGGATAACTGGCAAAGTAGGCAGATGGATCTTCAACTTTCTAATCAATCAGACACAAAGAGTTGTGGTAAACAGAGTTAAATCAGAAGCTGCCATAGTGAAGAGCTCTGTTCTACAATGCACAGTACTCGCCCTATCCTGTTCCTCATTCTCATATCAGACATAGACAGACATGTGAACCTTAGCACAGTATCAACCTTTGCAGACGATACTAGGATCTGCATGAGTGTCATCCATAGAGACACGGCAAATCTCAAGAAGATATAAACCAAGTTTTCAAATGGGCAACGGAAAAAAATATGATGGTCAATGAAGACAAATTCCAACTACTCCGTTATGGAAAACTGGAGGAAATAATAGCTTGGACTGCGTATACTACAACACAGAATCAGAACCCCTGCCGATAGCATGTAGGGGTTCCCCTACGTATATCGTGGGTCCCTTACTGTTCCTACGTTATGTGAATGACATGATCTTCAGTGTCATCTGTAAGCTTCTGTTGCACGCAAACGACAGTGCTCGTTAGTGTCAGGTAAAGACTCACAAGATATGGCTAATATACAAACACTAGAACTAGAGTCCTGCAGCAAATTATCGTTACACATTGGGTAAACAGAAGCCATACTCTTTGGCACGAGAAGTAAACTGAAAAGGGTAAACAATTTCCTGGGTCCTGTTCACCCATCAGTAAAATGGGTACTACTCTTTGTAGTAGTAATTATTGATTCACCAAGACCTGTATACCTTGTACATGTACTTGTAGAAATAAAGTTATTATTATTATTAGTATTTTTTATTAGTATTATTATTATTATTATAATGTCAGGTTAAATTCCTCTATAGACAGACAAGTGTCTACCTACTGAGGCTTGCAGGACCCTATGTCTAGCTCTTATACAATGTCATATAGATTATTCTTGCTCTTCAGGGTACTCTGCCTTAACCAAAAAAAAAAGACAGACTACAAATCACTCAGAATAAAATGGTGAGAATAATCCTGGACCTGGGCCAAGAAAGCATGTAGGCCAGGATAAATTACAAAAAACTGGATACGCTATAATACGAAGACGATAAAAACAACTGAAGTTAAATCACGTTTATAAAATTCAAGGAAATAACCAGATGAACTAGAGAACAGGGAGGGATAGGATGGGGCGGACATAATTACGATTTATTAAATAGTAAAAAAGGAACTGAAAGGTGGATAGGGACAGAATGTTTTCAGACTAAAGCAATTCAAGAACTACAAACCAATAGCACTAACATCCCTTATCATAAAAAATCTTTAAAGGGTTCTAAGAAGCATGATTGCCAACCACCTAGAAACGATGGAAATAAATGGTAAAAATACCACACAATGGAAAAATAAAACATCTGTGACTCGATAAAGCCCACTGCGTGGGCGAAACGTTGTCAATAAAGGATCACATTATACTGCTTATGTGTTTATTTAACCACCTAAAACCCATCAGTTCACAACCCAGGGAACACGAGTTTAGAGCAGGTCGCCCTGCCTGTCCCAGCTACTGGACCACTATGACGGTCCTGGATGCTATAGAGGATAAACAAAATGTAGATATAGTATACACAGACTTTGGAAACCTTCACAAGTGCGACCACGGTGTAAAGCGATAATAGGTGATAAACCTTCTGCCTGCGAAAAAGGCATAAATTTATAGATTGAATTCTGTTTGCTAGATTTATTGTAGCTGTGTTCGCTGCTGGTGCATTTTTTTCTTTTTCCCCCTCACCTACCGCCCCTGTATGGAATCAGTGCCCACCAGTCTTTGCTGGTAATGTGTCAACACTATTCCTTGAGGCATCATCCCCTTTGTTCCATCTCCAGCAGTATTGCTATTTTGCCACTGTATTTGAATAGTGTTGTCTTTACTTGTTTCATCCCCAAAGAACCTCCAGGACAACACTAGTTCCTATTCGTGGAATCCTGCCCGTAAGGCATTCCATGGCATTCACATAAGAATCGGGATTCAATTATAAATGAACAAAGCAAATAACCCATCACTACCATTCAATAAAAAAGTTTATCGTGTTTAAATACATAAATCATGGGACAATGACTTTTCCTCAGCCCACTCGTGTGGGTTGAATTTCACTAGATTTTTAACTAACAATCCATTCTTCCTTGGCTTTCTCAACTTATTAATCTTCCAAAACTTTCTTATTTTAAAAAATTTGTTGATAACATCTCACCCCTCATATTTTTCTATTTTTACATTGTTTTACACTCTCTTCCCTCTTTTTCTCTCCATTCTCCTCCCCACTTACATCCCAACTTTGTAAAAACCTCTATATCTTCTTTTTATCTCTTACTGCTCTGTCTATATCATCATTCCACCAATCGTCTTCTTCCCTCCCTCACCCACTTTCCTGTAACCACAAACTTCTGCTGAACACTCAACATATATTTTAAACTTTCATACATCACCCCCTGCCTATCTCTCACTAGCCCATCTGTCCTCCAACAGTTGTTTATATCTTACCCTAACTGCCTCCTCCTTTGTTTATAAACCTTCACCTCTCTCTTTTCTGCACATTTTCGTTTATCCCATCTACCTTTACTCTCACTGTCTACCTAAAAAGTGTCTGATATATCTGTGGCTCATCTATAAACATGTACATCCCAAGTCTACCCAACAGTCTTTCATCTACCAATACGTAGTCAACAAACTACTGTCATTACGACCTCATCATATCTTTATTTATTTATCCTCTTTTCTTAAAATGTTTTTCCCCATAACTCCCCTTTCTATACAAAGTTCAATCAAATGCCCCCCTATTATCATTTACACCTGGCACCCCAAACTTACCTACCACCCCTTTCTAAACGCTTTTTCTACTTTGGCATTTGGACCCCTACCACAATTACTCTCCACTTGGCTCAAACGCTCCAACCACTCGCTTAACATCTCCCCAAAAACCCCTCTCTCTCCTCTAAATCCTCTCTTCTCCAGGTGCATACACACTTATTTGACCCCACTTTTCATCCGCCCTTATTTTAATCCATAATCCACGAATTTGTACATTTTATATTCCCTCTTCCCTTCCCCTAACTGATCCTTCAACTTTTGCTCCCCTTCCTTAGCTCTAACCCCCGTTCACTTAATCCCATTTATTTTCCCCCTGAAACTCCCCCCCTTTTGGTTTGTTTCTGGGCAGGCATCAATTTTTTTTTTTTTAACCTTTTTTCAATCACTTCTTTCTTATCACCCACTCCCCACACATTTAAACACCAAATTTTTTAAAGTTCTTCTTTTCTTTCTTTTAGAATTTTTTTACACTGCTTATATATTACTGCCCATTGCTATAATATATATATATATAACATATTGTTGACCATACCCTAAGTCTTGTGGGACCATATACTTCCATGGAATTTTGGTTAGAGTATCCATTTAAAATTTAAAGCTCATAAAGCAGTTTTAAGTTATAAAAAAAAAAATTTGTAAAAAAAATCAGTCAAACTCTTAACGGTCCCCCCTTGGGGGGCTAATAATTAATAAATTCATGTTAATAATAAAAAGGAATAATAAAAATAATTTGACGTTTATAAGGTTCTTGTCGCCGCCAGTGTTCTCACCCCTAATGTTCTGTTTATCGGCACTGTGATGTTCTCATATGAGCGTTCAACGATCGTTAATCTGTTGGAAGCAAATTTTTGTTTAAATTTTTTACCCCTCTGTTTTAATTTTTAGAATTCCCCGGGCAAGCGAAAACCCAAATCCCTTTTTAATACTCTACACAGTTTCTCAATTTTATTTACAGTTTTTCCCCGACCACACTCCCCCCGGACTATCTTTGCCAGTTTCCGGAAGGACGTGACGAGCCGAGTCCTTACATTAACTAGAAATGAAAGTTTATTTAGTAAACCATCGATGGGCGGTCTTTTCCCCCTCAAAGCAGCGGTCGGGGGTCCATAAAGAAATTGGAACACGCATCAATAACTGGGCCTCTACCCTTCAGACAGAACTGTTTGCCATACTCCTTGCACTCAAATGCGTCCATGTACCTAAGGTTGACTCTCTAATTGTAACTGATTCTCTGTCATCCATAAATGCTCTCAACTCATCAAGTATAAATTGTAGCATGCTTGTGTCAGAAGCCAGACACAGGTATGGTAGGATTGTGGGTAGTAGAGTCAGAGTGCACAAGCTGTGGATTCCATCTCACATTGGTCTTCAGATGCATGATAGAACTGATAATTTGGCTAAGTTTTATGCTTTCAAAGAGGGGGTAGATTACAATCTTGGCTTGTCAGTTAGCAGTTTGAGAACAATAATACGAAAAGAACTTCAACTGAATTTTATTGACTTAAGACTCAGAGAGATTGACACCAGTCAGGCCATCTATCATCATTCTATCATGCAGGAGAGCCACATGTCTATGGAGCATCCAACAAAATAAGCAGACTCTTGGATGTCACCACCGCCCGCCTCCGGCTGGGTTACAAGTATCTTTGGCAGGTTAAATCACCACCACCAGATGTAGACCAAACAAAATGTAAACTTTGCCAGTTGGATTATTTTCACACCCTGCGTCATTATGTACTGGAGTGCGATAAAATTAATGAATTCAGAGACAACTCACTCAGAAATGTTCAAGATATGTCAAAGTATTTTATCCACAGTGGTATATTACAGACCATACTGAAAAATACCCTGACTTTGCTCCCTGTAAATAAAGCATTGCCACGTGTGTGTGTGTGTGTGTGTACTCACCTAGTTGTGGTTGCAGTGGTCGAGTCATAGCTCCTGGCCCCGCCTCTTCACTGGCCACTACTGGGTCACTCTCCCTGCGCCATGAGCTTTATCGTACCTCTTCTTAAAGCTATGTATGGAACCTGCCTCCACTACATCGCTTCCCAAACTTTTCCACTTCCCGACCACTCTGTGACTGAAGAAATACTTCCTAACATCCCTGTGTTTCATCTGAGTCTTCAACTTCCAACTGTGTCCCCTTGTTGCTGTATCCCATCTCTGGAACATTCTCTCTCTGTCCACCTTGTCAATTCCTCTCAGTATCTTATATGTCGTTATCATGTCCTCCCTATCTCTTCTGTCCTCCAGTGTCGTCAGGTCGATTTCCCTTAACCTGTCCTCGTAGGACATACCCCTTAGCTCCGCCTGGTGTTATACTCACCCCAAGATCTTTTTCCTTGATTGAGGTTTGTAGTCTCTGGCCCCCTAGACTGTACTCCGTCTGTGGTCTGCTTTGCCCTTCCCGAATCTTCATGATTTTGCACTTGGTGGGGTTGAACTCCAGGAGCCAATTGCTGGACCAGGCTTGCAGCCTGTCCAGATCCCTTTGTAGTTCTGCCTGGTCCTCGTCCGATTGAATTCTTATCATCAACTTCATATTATCTGCAAACAGAGACACTTCGGAGTCTATTCCTATGTCGTTCACAAATACCAGAAACAGCACCGGTCCTAGGACTGACCCCTGTGGAACCCCACTCGTCACCGGCGCCCACTCAGACACCTCGCCTCGTACCATGACTCGCTGCTGTCTTCATGACAGGTATTCCCTGATCCATTGTAGTGCCTTCCCTGTTATCCCTGCCTGGTCCTCCCGCTTCTGCACTAATCTCTTGTGTGGAACTGTGTCAAACGCCTTCTTAGAGTCCAGGAATATGCAATCTACCCACCCCTTCTCTCTTGTCTTACTGCTGTCACCCTGTCGTAGAACTCCAGTAGGTTTGTGACACAGGATTTCCCCTCCCTGAAACCGTGTTGGCCGTCGTTGATAATCTCATTCCTTTCTAGGTGCTCCACCACTCTTCTCCTGATAATCTTCTCCATGACCTTGCATACTATACATGTCAGTGACACTGGTCTGTAGTTTAGTGCTACGTTCCTGTCTCCTTTTTAAAAATTGGAACTACATTTGCTGTTTTCCATACCTCAGGTAGCTGCCCTGTTTCGATAGATAAGTTGAAGATTGTTGTTAGAGGTACACATAGCTCCTCTGCTCCCTCTCTCAGGACCCATGGAGAGATGTTATCCGGCCCCATCACCTTTGAGGTATCTAGCTCGCTTAGTAGCCTCTTCACTTCCTCCTCAGTTGTGTGTATTGGTTCCAGTACCTGATGGTGTACCCTACCTCTCCGCCTTCCTGGAAGCCCTTCTATCTCCTCTGTGAACAACTCTTTGAATCTCATGTTGAGCTCCTCACACACTTCACGGTCATTTCTTGTGACCTCCCCCCCCCTTCCTTCCTCAGCCTGAGCACCTGGTCCTTGACTGTTGCTCTCCTCCTAATGTGACTGTACAACAGCTTTGGGTCAGATTTGGCTTTCGCTGCTATGTCATTCTCGTATTGTCTTTGGGCCTCCCTTCTTACCTGTGCATATTCATTTCTGGCTCTACGACTGCTCTCCTTATTCTCCTGGGTCCTTTGCCTTCTGTACTTCTTCCATTCCCTGGTACACTTGGTTTTGGCTTCCCTGCACCTTTGGGTGAACCATGGGCTCATCCTGGCTTTTTCGCTTTTCTTGTTACCCTTGGGTATAAACCTCTCCTCAGCTTCCTTGCAAATTGTTGTCATATTTTCCATCATCTCGTTTACTGACTTCCCTGCCAGCTCTCTGTCCCACTGAACCCCGTGCAGGAAGTTCTTCATGCCCACGTAGTCACCTTTCTTGTAGTTTAGCTTCATACGTGCAGCCCTTCCTGCTTCCCCTCCACGTGTAACTCTACTATGTATTCGAAGCTTAGAACCATATGATCACTGGCCCCAAGGGGGCTTTCATGTGTGATGTCCTCAATATCTGCACTACTCAGGATGAATACTAGGTACAGTCTCGCTGGTTCATCCTCTCCTCTCTCTCTGGTAGTGTCCCTTACATGTTGGTACATGAGATTTTCCAGTACCACCTCCATCATCTTAGCCCTCCACATTTCTTGGCCCCCATGTGGCTCTAAGTTCTCCCAATCGATTTCTTTACGGTTGAAGTCACCTATGATCAGTAGCTTCGCCCTGCTCGCATGAGCAATTCTGGCCAATTCGGCCAGTGTGTCAACCATCGCTCTATTACTCTCATCATACTCTTGCCTTGGCCTCCTGCTGTTCTGTGGTGGGTTATACATCACTGCAATTACCACCTTTGGACCTCCGGACTGAAGTATTCCTATTATACAATCTCCTGCTTCTCCTCTGTCCCCTCTCTCCAACTCATCAAAATCCCATCGGTTTTTGATCAGCAGCGCCACTCATCAACCCTTTCTGTTCCCTCTGTCTTTCCTCAGGATCTGATATCCCTTTGGAAAGTCGGCATCTGTTATAATCCCTGTGAGCTTTGTTTCAGTGAGGGCTATGATGTCCGGTGATGCCTCATTGACTCTTTCGTGCCACTCCTCCCACTTATTCGTTATTCCATCTGTGTTGGTGTACCATACCTTCAGTTTCCTCTCCAACACTGTGTTTTGGGGGGTCTGTGGGGGTGGGGACCCTGGCGGTGTGCGCGGGATTCTACAGCATAGTGAGGGGTGGAGGATGTAAGTGTGGATTGTGGTCTGTGTTGGGATAGCGTGTTTGGTTTTGGGGTTCTGGGGATGGGTCTGAGTGTGCTCGCTCTTGTTGCTCTCCCCTGTTCTGGTTGGTCTCTGCTGATTCTGTTTGTGTCTCTCTTCCCAGCTCCTTTCGCTTTTGCCTCCACTCCCTCAGCTGCTGTTGTTCTGTTTTTGTTCTTTCCCGGTCTAGGAACACCCTTCTGTATGCTGACAATTCCTTCAGCCGTGGTTTCTCTTGCAGGATCCTGTTTTGCACTGTTTCTGTCCTGAAGATCAGCTTGACTGGCCGTTTTCTCCCCTTCACGTACCCCCCTATTCTCTGAAAATTTACTATCTCAGACATGTCCTCTTCACCTATTTCTCTAATGACGTTCTCAATCTCCTGTCTTTCCTCCTGCCATCTTTCATTGTGTCCTTAATTCACTCTCCTGAATCCCGTGAATAAACACTGACTTCTCCCTCTCCGCCTCCCATTTCCTTTCCCTCCGTCTCTCCCCAATGTTTTCCTGTAGCTCTTGGCGGCCTGGTCGTGCCTCTCTTACCTCCACCCACGCTCCCAGTGGTTCTCCCCCTTCATTCCTCAGCCCTTCTTGGACTGATAGGGCCTTAGTGTAGTTCATGTCTCCTTATTTCCCGTTGGATTCCTTGTTCGATGAGGGTGTGCCAACTTCAGATGTGTGTACTCACCTAATTGTACTCACCTAATTGTGGTTGCAGGGGTCGAGACTCAGCTCCTGGCCCCGCCTCTTTGCTGTCCGCTACTGGGTCTCTGCTCTCCCTGCTCCATGAGCTTTATCATACCTTGTCTTAAAACTATGTATGGTTCCTGCCTCCACTATGTCTTTCTCTAGACTATTCCACTTCCTGACTACTCTGTGGCTGAAGAAATGCTTCCTAACATCCCTTTGACTCATCTGAGTCTTCAGCTTCCAGTTGTGTCCCCTTGTTTCTCTGTTCCCTCTCTGGAACATCCTGTCACTGTCTACCTTGTCAATTCCCCGCAGTATTTTGTATGTCGTTATCATGTCTCCTCTGACCCTTCTTTCCTACAGTGTTGTTAGTCCTATTTCCTTCAACCTTTCTTCATAGGACAGACCCCTGAGTTGTGGAACTAACCTTGTCGCAAACCTTTGCACTTTCTCTAGTTTCTTTACGTGCTTGACCAGGTGTGGGTTCCAGACTGGTGCTGCATATTCTAGTATGGGCCTGACGTACACAGTGTACAGTGTCTTGAACGATTCCTTGTTAAGGTAACGGATTGCTAATCTTAGGTTTGCAAGTCGCCCATATGCTGTCCCAGTTATCTGGTTGATGTGTGCCTCCGGAGACGTGCTTGGCTTTATACTCACCCCAAGGTCTTTCTCCTTTGCCGAGGTTTTTAGCCTTTGTCCGCCTAGCCTGTACTCTGTCAGCTGTCTTCTTTGCCCTTCTCCGATCTTCATGACTTTGCATTTGGTGGGATTGAATTCGAGAAGCCAGTTGCTTGACCAGATGTCGAGCTTGTCCAGGTCTGTTTGCAGTCCTGCTTGGTCCTCTTCCGATGTGATTCTCCTCATTAATTTCACATCATCTGCAAACAGAGACACTTCTGAGTCTATCCCGTCCGTCATGTCATTTACATATACCAAGAATAACACTGGTCCTAGGACTGACCCCTGCGGTACACCGCTCGTCACAGGCGCCCACTGTGATACCTCATCATGCACCATGACCCGTTGTTGCCTCCCTGTGAGGTATTCCCTTATCCATTCCAGTGCCTTCCTGTTATACATGCTTGTTCTTCCAACTTCTTTACTAATCTCATGTGAGGAACTGTGTCGAAGGCCTTCCTGCAGTCCAGGAAAATGCAATCAACCCACCCTTCTCTCTCTTGCCTTACCTCTGTTACTTTATCATGTGTGTGTGTGTATGTATGTTTATTAGTTACCATTTTGTCCTATACACATGTCGATTGAAAACTGGGCCTGTTGTATGTTTCGTGTGTGTGTATGTATGTGTGTGTGTATTTGTATGTATGTGTGTGTATATGTATGTGTGTATGTATGTGTGTGTGTGTGACCCAACAATTAAAACTTGCACCAAGAACTCATTACAGTTGTGACCGGGTGTAGACTAGTGAATTGTTAATTACTTTATAATTTGCTCATGATTGTAACCATGTATAAACGTAAGTAAATTTACTTACATGATTCATTACCTTTGTAGCTTGTGAGTTCATTACCTTTCTAGCTTGTGAGTTCATTACCTTTGTAACTTGTGAGTTCATTACCTTTGTAACTTGTGAGTTCATTACCTTTGTAACTTGTGAGTTCATTACCTTTGTAACTTGTGAGTTCATTACCTTTGTAACTTGTGAGTTCATTACCTTTGTAACTTGTGAGTTCATTACCTTTGTAACTTGTGAGTTCATTACCTTTGTAACTTGTGAGTTCATTACCTTTGTAACTTGTGAGGTTCATTACCTTTGTACTTGTGAGTTCATTACCTTGTAACTTGTGGAGTTCATTACCTTTGTAACTTGTGAGTTCATTACCTTTGTAACTTGTGAGTTCATTACCTTTGTAACTTGTGAGTTCATTACCTTTGTAACTTGCTCAGCTTTCAAAACTTTGGGGTCCAGTTCCTGGACCCATTATGTACCTCTTTAATCTTTTGACTACCGCCCACAGGATTGGTATGGGGTGACTACCACCCACAGGATGGGTATGGGGTGACTACCGCCCACAGGATATGTATGGGGTGACTACCACCCACAGGATGGGTATGGGGTGACTACCGCTCACAGGATGGGTATGGGGTGACTACCGCCCACAGGATGGGTATGGGATGACTACCGCCCACAGGATGGGTATGGGGTGACTACCACCCACAGGATGGGTATGGGGTGACTACCGCCCACAGGATAGGTATGGGGTGACTACCGCCCACAGGATGGGTATGGGGTGACTACCGCCCACAGGATGGGTATGGGGTGACTACCACCCCAGGATGGGTATGGGGTGACTACCGCCCACAGGATGGGTATGGGGTGACTACCACCAACAGGATGGGTATGGGGTGACTACCGCCCACAGGATCGGTATAGGGTGACTACCACCCACAGGATGGGTATGGGGTGACTACCGCCCACAGGATAGGTATGGGGTGACTACCGCCCACAGGATGGGTATGGGGTGACTACCGCCCACAGGATGGGTATGGGGTGACTACCACCCACAGGATGGGTATGGGGTGACTACCGCCCACAGGATGGGTATGGGGTGACTACCGCCCACAGGATGGGTATTGGGTGACTACCACCCACAGGATGGGTATGGGTGACTACCGCCCACAGGATGGGCATGGGGTGACTACCGCCCACTGGATGGGTATATGGTGACTACCACCCACATGATGGGTATGGGGTGACTACCACCCACAGGATGGGTATGGGTGACTACCGCCCACAGGATGGGTATGGGGTGACTACCGCCCACTGGATGGGTATATGGTGACTACCACCCACAGGATGGGTATGGGTGACTACCGCCCACAGTATGGGTATGGGGTGACTACCACCCACAGGATGGGTATGGGGTGACTACCACCCACAGGATGGGTATGGGGTGACTGCCACCCACAGGATGGGTATGGGGTGACTACCACCCATAGGATGGGTATGGGGTGACTACCACCCACAGGATGGGTATGGGGTGACTACCACCCACAGGATGGGTATGGGGTGACTACCACCCACAGGATGGGTATGGGGTGACTACCACCCACAGGATGGGTATGGGGTGACTACCACCCACAGGATGGGTATGGGGTTACTACCACCCACAGGATGGGTATGGGGTGACTACCACCCACAGGACGGGTATGGGGTGACTACCACCCACAGGATGGGTATGGGGTGACTACCACCCACAGGATGGGTATGGGGTGACTACCACCCACAGGATGGGTATGGGGTGACTACCACCCACAGGATGGGTATGGGGTGACTGCCACCCACAGGATGGGTATGGGGTGACTACCACCCATAGGATGGGTATGGGGTGACTACCACCCACAGGATGGGTATGGGGTGACTACCACCCACAAGATGGGTATGGGGTGACTACCACCGACAGGATGGGTATGGGGTGACTACCACCCACAGGATGGGTATGGGGTGACTACCACCCACTGGATGGGTATGGGGTGACTACCACCGACAGGATGGGTATGGGGTGACTACCACCCACAGGATGGGTATGGGGTGACTACCACCCACAGGATGGGTATGGGGTGACTACCACCCACAGGATGGGTATGGGGTGACTACCACCCACAAGATGGGTATGGGGTGACTACCACCGACAGGATGGGTATGGGGTGACTACCACCCACAGGATGGGTATGGGGTGACTACCACCCACTGGATGGGTATTTGGTGACTACCACCGACAGGATGGGTATGGGGTGACTACCACCCACAGGATGGGTATGGGGTGACTACCACCCACAGGATGGGTATGGGGTGACTACCACCCACAGGATGGGTATGGGGTGACTGCCACCCACAGGATGGGTATGGGGTGACTACCACCCATAGGATGGGTATGGGGTGACTACCACCCACAGGATGGGTATGGGGTGACTACCACCCACAAGATGGGTATGGGGTGACTACCACCGACAGGATGGGTATGGGGTGACTACCACCCACAGGATGGGTATGGGGTGACTACCGCCCACAGGATGGGTATGGGGTGACTACTGCCCACAAGATGGGTATGGGGTGACTACCCCCCACCGGATGGGTATATGGTGACTACCACCCACAGGATGGGTATGGGGTGACTACCCCCCACAGGATGGGTATGGGGTGACTACCACCCACAGGATGGGTATGGGGTGACTACCACCCACAGGATGGATATGGGGTGACTACCGCCCACAGGATGGGTATGGGGTGACTACCACCCACAGGATGGGTATATGGTGACTACCACCCACAGGATGGGTATATGGTGACTACCACCCACAGGATGGGTATGGGGTACATAATAAAAATATCAAACTAACTGACAACTCACAACTCGACAATGTTTATCATATTTTTTTTCGAGCTGGACAATTTACGTATTTTCTCAAGATTGTGCAACTATTCGTATTTCAATAGAAATTCTTTTATATCAATGTAATCACAAGATTTTGGTCAGGTACACTAGCAGTTTAAAATTATCAATATAGCTGACCTGCTTGGTAATGACCCGGCGACCGCTGGCAACTGATTTCAAACACGAAACTCGTTAGGCCTAACACTTCACTTTAACATTTATTAACTTATCTGTATACTACGGCACCACTGTGATATTCACTATAACAGTTATATCTTCACCCTAATTTAAGGGAGACTTTCCTTCCTCTGACAAATATTTGTTCTATTTTGTTATTTCACACGACACTTAAAGCCTATGTTTCCCTCTGGGAGTATGACTCTGCTATGTTATGGCACACTAATTCCTTTTTTTTTTTTTTAATCAGTATAACTGTTTTCTGCTTGATTAGTTGCGAGCACTGGAAGGATGTACCTTATAAGATACTGGAGTGTATTTCTTAAATCACTGAGATGACCTATAAGATCACTGAATGTCCTTATAAAATCACTGGAGGGATGTACCTTATAAGATCACTGGAGGATGTACCTTATAAGATCACTGGGGGATGTACCTTATAAGATCACTGGAGGGATGTACCTTATAAGATCACTGGAGGGATGTACCTTATAAGATCACTGGAGGGATGTACCTTATAAGATCACTGGAGGGATGTACCTTATAAGATCACTGGAGGGATGTACCTTATAAGATCACTGGAGGGATGTACCTTATAAGATCACTGGAGGGATGTACCCTATAAGATCACTGAAGGGATGTACCTTATAAGATCACTGGAGGATTACCTTTAAGACCTGAGGGTGTTCCTCTACCCTTCTAGATCTGCTGGAGTGGATTACCTCTCTATCGCAAACATGCTGTTCTAAGACTACCCAGGAGAGCTGTTCCTTTCTCAAGTTCCCACGATCGCCTTAGCTGCTGGGTTAAGCCCTGGCTCTATATCTACGACTAAGAGACTCCTCTCCAGCGCTATCTTCGATCTGTACCGTCTTCCCCTCATCCCTTGGGATCTTACCTGCTTATTCATTCATTGCATACCTGGACTTAGATTCTTACACGAGCGTGCGACGAAACACTACTCCTAGGCCGAGGGACTGATTACCTCACCTTTTGTATATAGTTCTACTCTCTTCAAATTATGTCCTAGAATTTTGTATTGATAAAGCCACTGGATGGCAAAACGTTTACTATAAAGATACCCAGATGTTGCACATGTGTCTTAATTTTCATCTTGTTGGTATTGTATACCACTTTTATACAACTTGTCAGACACTGCAACAACATGGAATCTTGATTCTGAGGACCTGCACATAACCTTCTTTACGGCTACGACTACTACTACCCATCTCTTTGGGTATGACCTACTTCCACTGGGGAATCCCGCCTACCATTGACTACCCGTCCCTCTCAGCTGACGCCTATTTAAGGTCAAGCATTCTTACCTGGACTTCAGATGAATAGATTCTTCGCGCTGCTGCCGTCGAGAGAGGTTGTCATCTGAGCTGCTCTGAACACTGATTCCCAAGCTGACCAGAGCTGAGAGGAAAACTTGCTTGCTGTCACTTCGAGCACCATCCCTTCAAGAGCACCATCCCTTCAAGAGCACCATCCCTTCAAGAGGGTAAGGCGGCGACTAGCCTTCTTGTTCCCCCTCTCTACCCCCACCATCCCCCCACCTTATCCTGCCCCAACCAACCCCCCATCACCCAAACCACTTCACTGGCCTATCCACAGAACACTCTCTTCACACTGCTGTCCTTCTGACTTTCCTGTCTTATTTTTCGGCAACTTCGCCTTTGGCGATTTAAAACAAGGCATTTTGACCATCCGGTGGCCTGTGTGTTTTTTAAAATCCGGTCGATCTTTGCCTTGGGCCCCATCCTCACCCTCGAGGTAGGCTATCTAGCCGTCCCTCCTCCGAGGGTAGGCTATCTTAGGGGCTGACCTTCATAAGTCAGCTGAAGTAGGATGACACTTTCACAGGTAATTAATTTCTTTACAGTATATTATCTGAGAAAGCTTTAAACTACCAGGCCATCATGCCTAATATAAGAGTCAGACTTCGTGGCATTCGCAGTAATGCCACGGTTGCACCAGTGGATATCTTTGATACCTATGCTGGTGCAATTCTACTGCTCTCCTCGGAAGAGGAACTACTGCACCAACTAAAGAGGAATGTTCTTGACAAACTCACCAATGACGGTGTCACTCCCATTCCCCGTGACAACTTCCAGGCACAGCGCTCTGTGTTCGTTGCACGCATCAACAGCATCATGCGTGAGTATACTGCTGATGAACTCGTTGAGGAGATCAACCAGGAAAATGAGTTCAAGGTTCTCCATGCATACAAATTCAACAGGAATGCGGCCAACCAACAATCGCTGAAGCTCATTCTTGAGACTCCTGATGAGGCCAAGCTTGTTTGTGAACGTGGCCTGAAATGTTTTGGCATGAAATGCACACCTGATCAAGTGAGTATGGAAAGGTTTGTCTCAATCACCCAATGCTTCAGATGCTACCAGTTTGGACATAACACCAACAAATGCACCAAGGAGAAAACCATCTGCAGTATCTGTGCTGAAGAACAAGTTCATAGGGAATGCCCCAACAGGAGCAAACCCAAGTGCATCCTCTGTGGGGATAAACACCACGCTGTCTCCCCTGGCTGCCCCGCCAGGAAGGCTGCAATTCAGAAAATCCTGGACAACAGGAAGTCAGCACTGACCATCAGAACCACTGCCCAGTCACCTCCCATTGTGTCCCAAGGAGCCTTCCCCAACCTACCAAGCTCTGGCAGTGCCCCCACTGCTACCTCTCCAACAAACAATGCCAGTGCCCCCACTGCTACCTCTCCAACCAACAATGCCTGGAACCAACCTATATCCCACCCACCCCACCCAACCTTACTCCTAGCCCACCCCAAGCCCAAGGCACACCTTTCTACCCTATTTCCCCTGGCCCCATCCAAGAGGGAGTAATGAAGAGCACTGCCTTCTATTTGATAGCAAAGGACCTGGCAAAGGGTGATGACCGGCTCTGCTGCACCCTCCTCAATGCCTTGTTTGAAGCCAGTGGTTCCCCAGCCATACAATACCCTGACATAGTGCGATCTCATATGGGATCCTCCCCACAAACTCTGGCCCCTACCCAACCAGCCCCTCGCAGGGAAGTGACGATCCCGGCACCTGCTACACAAGCTGTTGCACAATCTACCGCCTTTGAGGCTGGCCAAACTGACCGCCCAGGCTCCCACGCTACTCAGAGGGAGACAGCCATTGGGCAACTAGCCTGTCTTAACGAGCTAGACGTCCAACCACGAAACCCAGTGTCTCCTATCTCCAACACCGACAGTTCCGAGACCCCAGTACATCCGGGGGACACAGACTCTGACGTGAGTTCGGGATCAGAGAATGAGTCTGATTTGTCACCTGATGTTACCATTACCAATAACAGCGATGAAGCCTCTCTATTCTCGCAGGTAAACACCCAGGAGTATGCCCTCCCTACCCCTCTAAAACACCCTGGCAGGCGCAACCAACCCTATCGGGACTGCACCTACAAACGTCCCTCCTTTGCTTGCAGCAACACACCTAAACACGTAAAATAATGGGGATCACAATTCTGCAAATCAACATTCACCACTTCTTCAACAACCGCTACCTCCTGGAAATAGAGTTGTGTAACCACAACCCAGACATTATCCTCCTCAACGAAACAGCAGCCAGACCTGACCAACACATAAAACTCCCTGGTTACTCAACACTCGAGAAATCCAGAGGACCTTATAGTGGAGTAGCCATCCTTGTGAAGTGGGGATATGAATTCCGTAACATCCATGTTGAAGAGGACAACATCCTAGCAATAGAACTGCTGACCTCATATGGCCGACTCGTAGTGGGAACAGGCTACTTTTCCCCCAGACAGCCGTACATAGAGTCTATCCCCATCCACAGGTTACTCAGTCAAAATGTCCCTACAGTCCTCGCAGGGGATTTCAATGCCCACCACCCCGCTCTCTTTAACTGTGGCGCCGCCCTCCCGCAGGGTGACCACAAAGGGAAACAACTCTTCAACCTAATGGCGGCAAGAAATCTATCATTCCAGGGCCCATTCTTTAAATCATATGTGGGCCCCCACCCAGGGACTCCTGACGTAGTACTCACCAACAGGGACTGCGACCTGTTCCACTGCAAAGTGTCCCCGGGCGGCAACGTCGGCTCTGACCATATCCCTGTCATAATTAAGCTACAATCCACCCCATTCCGCACACCCATCCGCCCAAAACCCAACCTGAAAACACTAGGCTTCGACCCATTCAGGGATTATCTAGCAAACGACCAGACTATTCTTCTTGACAACCAACCCTCCACTGCAATAGATGTGGCGATCGCCTCCCTGCACGAAAGAATCACCGAGGCCACTGAAGCATGTTTCCAACCAACCACCTCCAGGGTTTACCAACAGTACAAACCAACTAGGGAAATAAAAGACAGCATGAACAACCTCCTCTCAGGTCAGCCCACACGCAAGGTACTCCAAAGACTGAGAAGAGACTTAATAACCCTAATCACCCAACACAAAAGGGACCTATGGAAATACCTTGTGCTTCAAGCTAATCAGTATAAGCGCCAAACAGAACGATTCTGGAGCAAGATCCGCAGACTACTGGGGGCTAAGCACTCACCCACTCAACTCCTCACACACTCATTCACTAATGAGGTTGGCGAGAATGTGACCACCTTGCTCGATGACCCACAGGATCAAGTTGATTTGATGAGTGAGGTGTGGAAGAAAATTCTCTCTCACGATGTCAGCAGAAGATTTAACAACAACCATTACCTGTGGGTCAATCAGTGGCGTGACGAGAACTGGGAAGACTTCAGGCCAATACTAACAATTGATACATCTTCTCTGGAACCAGAGCACCCTCTCACAAGGCCAATCATCCTTAAGGAAATGACCCAAGTCATTGGATGAATGAGAAATAAGGCCCCTGGCCCCTCAGGCATAACAGTAAAACAGATAAAATACCTACCCCGTAATTGCAAGATGTCCCTATTAAACATCTTAAATGCTATCCTGGCGTCTGGCCACTTCCCTACATCATTTAAAACAGCTAAGATGATTTTCATCTCTAAACCCAATAAGGACACCTGTAACCCAGAAAATTACAGACCTATCTCTCTACTCGAAGTCGCTGGCAAAGTCTTTGAGAAAATCATTTCCAATAGACTGAACTACTACATTGAATTCAATCACCTTTTCTCAGAAAAAACAGTTTGGTTTCAGGTCCCATCGTGGAACGCAGCATGCTATCAACATCATCTATGATGCTGCTGTAAGCCTGAGGAATCAAGGACACCTGGTCCTAATTGCAACGAGGGACGTTCACAAAGCCTTCGACAGCCTTTGGCACGATGGGCTTATATTCAAACTTGCTGATCTACCAGATCATAACTGGACCTTTCTCAGGCTCATATTCAACTTCCTAACAGGCAGAAGCATCATCCCCAACTTTAATGGCAAATCTGCAGTCCAATTCACCCCAACAGCTGGCGTACCACAAGGCTCATGCCTTAGCCCCATACTCTTTAATATTTATGTAAATGACCTCCCGCAACCAGAACATAATGACACCATCATCACCCAATTTGCAGACGACGTGATTCATGTTGTGTCATCCGCCCCCATAACAGGTGCAACAAAATACAGGAGAGTAATAGCGAAAATGAATGAGGAATTACGAAGAACAGCTAATTAGGAGAAAAAGTGGAGAATCACAACTAACCCAGAAAAAGTCCTCATTAGCACCATTGGCTGTCTCCCATCAACCATAGAAGACAAAGGAGGTATCTCCATAAGAGGATCACGGGTCGATATCAGAAACCCTAACAAAATCCTGGGATATGAGATCGACAGATTACTTAACTCCACTTCTCACATCTCTAAAAAAGTGAATCTAGCTAAAGCCGCCTCAGCCAACTATTCAGATTCAAAGAAGCACCACCCCACATCAAGAAGCACCTCTACAAGATGATGATCAGACCTCTGTTGGAATACCCTTGCGTACCACTATCACTAACAACTAAAATCAACAGGCTGCGGCTTCAACGAGTCCAGAACAAAGCCCTCCGCTTTATCACTGGGACCAGATTAAGGGACAGAATCAGAACTGAAGACCTACATGTACAACAAGAACTCGATGCAATTAATGTAAGGATAGATAAACTAGCGAAAAGACTGCTATACGACATGCAGGAACTATATGTACCTGATAGAGAAACCCCCCCCAACCAGTAAACACAACCGACTATGTCATCACCACACCTCCCCACCGAACCCAAAGAATGACTGCAACAAAGAGTTAGGCGCTACATTCACAATGACAACTACCCACGACCCAGAATCCTGAGTGATCTCCCCGTCGAACCAGAAGAGTGGGTACCACCAGACCCAGTCTATGTTCAACAACATAGATAAATACTCCCCATTTATGGGTGACCTTCCTTTTCCAAACTACATCTTACAACTACCATTGTAACACCTACGAACTTCCTATTTTAGGACACCACCTCAGAAACTGCTTGAACAACTCCGGGCTAGCTACCAACATCATCAAAAGCCCAGCAACTACCACCTGTTGAAACTGCTCGTCCAGCATCGGGCTAACCACCATCAACATCGAAAGCCCAGAAACTACCACCTTTTGCGGCAGCCTTTCCCGAAAAAAAAAAAAAAAAAAAAAATATATTACTATAAATAGTATGCATTCTCCCAACTCAGTGTCATGCTGTGATACAACAGTATACCTGTGTGCAACTGATGGGGTGAAGGCATATCCTCCTCATAAAATTTACTTATAAGAACATAAGAACATAAGAAAGGAGGAACACTGCAGCAGGCCTGTTGGCCCATACTAGGCAGGTCCTTCACAATCCGTCCCACTAACAGAATATTTGCTCAACCCAATTTTCAATGCTACCCAAGAAATAAGCTTTGACAATTCTACCCACTCATGCGCGAGTCCCACTCAAATCCAACCCCTCTCACTCATGAATTTATACAACATAAATTTGAAACTACCCAAGGTCCTAGCTTCAATAACCCTACTAGGCAGACTGTTCCACTCATCAACTACCCTATTTCCAAACCAATACTTTCCTATATCCTTTCTAAATCTAAACTTATCTAACTTGAATCCATTATTGCGGGTTCTCTCTTGGAGAGATATCCTCAAGACCTTATTTATATCCCCTTTGTTAATACCCATTTTCCACTTGTATACCTCGATCATGTCTCCCCTCATTCTACGTCTTACAAGTGGATGTAATTTAAGGGTATTCAATCTTTCTTCGTAAGGAAGATTTCTAATGCTATGTATTAATTTAGTCATTCTACGCTGAATGTTTTCTAACAAATTTATGTCCATTCTGTAATATGGAGACCAAAACTGAGCTGCGTAATCTAGGTGAGGCCTTACTAATGATGTATAAAGCTGTGTTGTCTTCTCTGGCGATGAGTCTTGCGTTTATGTAGTTGATTAAACGGTTGTGTGAATTTCGGTGTTGAAAACAGGCATGTCTTGGGTCGTCAGATCTGCCTGCGTACTGATGTTCTGAAATACGTGTTTGGAGGTCTCTGGACTTCTGTTGCTAACACTTCTTGATATAAATCCCAGTAATCTATTTGCCTTATTACGTACGCTTAGGCATTGCTGTCTTGGTTTAAGGTTGCTGCTTACCATCACCCCCAAGTCCTTCTCGCAATCTGTATGGCTAAGTTCTACGTTATTTAACTTATAAGTGCTTGGGTTATGGACACTCTACATACACACACTTATTATGTTGCGCCAAAGTGGATAGGCCTCTTACCTTTATAACCCTAACCTCCCCCTCTCCCCTCCCACCTATTTCCCAATTTCCATCCTTACCCATCCTTCTTCCTTCCCCATCTTACCGACGCTCTGGTCAATCAAGCTCCAAGCTCCAGGTAGATCTGTCTGTGACTCGATAAAGCCCACTGCGTGGGCGAAACGTTGTCAATAAAGGATCACATTATACTGCTTATGTGTTTATTTTTCCATTGTGTCGGTATTTTATACCATTTATTTCCAACAGACAGGACAAGCTTCAATCCACTGCAGGGGTATAAACAATTCCTTGTAATGACTGCAGCAAATTATACATCAGCGAAACATCCAGAGACCTCCAAACACGCATTTCAGAACATCAGTACGCAGGCAGATCTGACGACCCAAGACATGCCTGTTTTCAACACCGAAATTCACACAACCGTTTAATCAACTACAGAAACGCAAGACTCATCGCCAGAGAAGACAGCACTCAATACCGAAGAATCCTGGAATCATCACTTATTTGTATATCCAACAACTTCAACCATAACAACGGCTTCTACAACATAGTTGAACCTATTGCCAAGAAACTTCTTCAACGCTATCCCACCTAGAACTCAAGAATGGAACACCGCAGGTCCTTTAAGTTTCCCAAGGTTTTTAACTATCACCCTACTTTGAAGACTGTCACATGCAGCATTCTCCACCTGACTAAATCCTATAAATACCCTTGTTTCTTTTATCTAGGTAGATCTGTTTGGGACTCGATAAAGCCCACTGCGTGGGCGAAACGTCAATAAAGGATCACATTATACTGCTTGTGTTTATCTTTCCACCGTCAAATTACCGCCCAATAGCCTGACAGCAAATGTTGGCAAATTACTAGAGTCAATTATAGCTAATATTATAAAAAGCCATCTAGATAACCATAATTTGATTAATAATACTCAGCATGGATTCACGAGGGGCCGTTCCTGCCTATCTAATTTATTAACCTTCTTCAGTAAAGCTTTTGAGGCTGTTGATCACGATAAAGAATTCGATATTGTTTATTTAGACTTGAGTAAGGCTTTTGATAGAGTACCGCACCAGAGACTGTTAAAGAAAGTGGCAGCTCATGGCATTGGGGGAAAAGTGCTGTCATGGATCGAGTCATGGCTCACCAAAAGGATGTAGATGAATTTTTCAGAGAACCGACAAGTTATAAATTGTAATAATATTGGTAGAATTACCGACAATATGTTCAAGTAAAAGGACACATATGCAACTAATGTGACATTTTATTGTGGCAACGTTTCGCTCTCCAGGAGCTTTCTCAAGCCGTTACAAGCGATACATGGACACAGAGGGCTATTATATACTCTCAAAGTGAGGTGAAATACTAGTAGTGGTCGAGGTAGTAGTGATATAAGTAGTAGTAGTAGTAATACAATAAGGTAGAACAATCAATATGCACATGAGTAAAAGGTGATAAAACAAATACTTGGGTAGTATAACAATAGGTTAGACAAATATTTCTGCTGGAGGTTGGAATATCGAAGGCCTGTAGGAGTGTTCCACATCTACGATGTGCTTGTGTTGAATTAGCAGGAGAGACTATGTGATGGTAGGGTTTACTGTTTTCAGGAGGATTCTTGCTAAGACTTCAGAGATGGTGAAGCTGCCTTTGTTTTGTTTAATTGTGTTAGAAACAGCGATAAGTGCTGATTCAAGGCACTTGCGTCTACGGAAATTAGTTTCTTTGATTACTAGTCGGGCGTCTTTGAATTTCATGAGATGATTGTTGGAATTTCGGTGTTGTACGCAGGCGTTGTTCAGGTTATCGTTCCTGCATGCATTAATGTGTTCATTGAGGCGTGTTTCGAGGTTTCTTGCTGTTTCTAAAGTATTTGCACAAGCTAACACTAGAGTCGCCATCGCTTCCAGTACTTCTATAAAGGATCTAACCAGGACAAAATCCAAGCACCATGAACCAGTCAACGCAGGGGTCTACACTATACCCTGTGGAGGCTGCTACAGAATTTATGTAGGAGAAACAGCAAGAAACCTCGAAACACGCCTCAATGAACAATGAGGTTCATACAAGAAATAGAAAAGGTTGTGTTTTTTTGTGGGTCTGCGAATGTCTTCGTCAAGGAGAGAGGTCCAGTAGTCATGTCGTGTCTCAAGTTTGTCTATCTGTCTGTCACTGAGAGTCTTCCAGTACAGATTCAGCGCAGGGATGTCTAACTGGGCATGGAGAGACTCGCTTGTGGCGAAGTCCTCCCATCTGACATCAAGCACCCAGCGCAGAGCCTTGTTCTGGACACGCTGCAGTTTAAGTAAGTTTGTTTTGGCTGCAAGAGAGAGGGCTAGAGGAGAGTAAGTTATCAGAGGACGTATTAGGGATTTGTATAGGTGTAGTTTGGTGCGTTGTGAGGCATGTTGCAGCTTGTAGAGGCCCGCAAGGGCCTTATTAGCTACTGCATGCTTTGAGTGAATGTGTCTGTTTAAGCAAAGAAGGTAGTCAAGATTAATGCCAAGGACTGTGACAGATTGTGTGATGGGGATGTAGGTGCGGGTGTCAGCTGTTTTGAGCTCGGCAGGTAATGGAGGATTTAGCTGCATTGGTTTTGATCCTCCATTTTTGTTCCCAGAAGGCAATCCTGTCGACCTCATTCTGTGTTTTGTGTGAGAGTGTATCTATATTGGCGTGAGTGATGAGTTGTGTAATGTCGTCTGCATAGGCTAGTGTGATGGAGTTGTGGTATACAGGTGTTGGAATGTCGTTAGTGTATAAAATGTAGAGGGTAGGGGAGAGGACAGATCCCTGGGGTACTCCAGCATTTAGTGTGAAGTAGTCAGAGTAGCAGCCTTGGAATTTGATTCTCATGGTGCGGCCGTCAAGGAAGTTGCAGAGGAGTTTACGAGTAGTGAGAGGCAGGTTAAAGTTAGTGCAGAGTTTGTGTTTGAGCCCTACATGCCAGACAGTGTCAAAAGCTTTTTCAACGTCTTTTGCAACCAGGGCTGTCCTGTTTCTTTGTTTTGTGTTTATGTGGATGTAGTTGAGAATGATGTTAATGGCATCCTGTGTAGATCTGTGAGTTCTGAAGCCAAACTGGCCGTTAGAAAGAAGTGAGTTGTGTTCCAGGTATCTGCGAAGACGATGGTTGATGAGTTTTTCAAAGAGTTTACCTAATGTTTCGAGGAGGCTGATGGGGCGATAGTTTCTAGGGTCAGAGTGGTCTTTATTGGGTTTGGGAAGGAGGATAGCGGTAGCAGCTTTGAAGAGTGAAGAGAAGTATCCAGAAGCAAGGGAGGCATTGAGGAGGTTTGTGTAGGAAGTAATGATAGAGTCAGGAAGGTGTTTTAGAATAATATGGTTTAGGCCAGAGACACCAGGAACCTTGGGAGGAAGGTGTCTGAGGAGAGTTTTAATGTCTGTGTTGGTGAAAGGAGTGTCGAGTTCTTGGGAGGAGGTAAGGGAGTCCAGATGGATGTGGCTGTCTGGTGTTGTTTCGTGTGTGTGTGTAGTGTTCCAGTGTTCTATGTTCTGAATGTGTTGGATGGCTTTAGGGTGGGGTGGGTGAGGGTGGAAGTTGTTCTCCCAGATGTGTTTGAAGATGTTTGTAGCAGCCTGCGGGTCTGAGATGTGTGTTGTTGTGGGTGATGTGTTTGAATTTGTTGGTGGGAGTGGTACCTCTGATTTTTTTTATAAAGTTCCAGAAGGCTTTGGTGTTTTTAATTCGCTGTTTGTCTGCTTGTAGTATGAGCTGTACTCACCTAATTGTACTCACCTAATTGTGGTTGCAGGGGTCGATACTCAGCTCCTGGCCCCGCCTCTGCACTGTCCGCTACTGGGTCTCTGCTCTCCCTGCTCCGTGAGCTCTATCATACCTTGTCTTAAAACTATGTATGGTTCCCGCCTCCACTATATCGTTCGCTAAACTATTCCACTTCCTAACTACTCTATGGCTGAAGAATTGCTTCCTAACATCCCTCTGACTCATCTGAGTCTTCAGCTTCCAGTTGTGTCCCCTTGTTTCTGTGTTTCCTCTCTGGAACATCCTGTCACTATCTACCTTGTCGATTCCCCGCAGTATTTTGTATGTCGTTATCATGTCTCCTCTAACCCTTCTGTCCTCCAGTGTTGTTAGTCCTATTTCCCTCAACCTTTCTTCATAAGGCAGTCCCCTGAGTTGTGGAACTAGCCTTGTCGCAAACCTTTGCACTTTCTCTAATTTCTTGACGTGCTTGACCAGGTGTGGGTTCCAGACTGGTGCTGCATACTCTAGTATGGGCCTGACGTATACGGTATACAGTGTCCTGAACGATTCCTTGTTAAGGTAACGGGACGCTAATCTTAGGTTTGCCAGTCGCCCATATGCTGCCGCGGTTATCTGGTTGATGTGTGCTTCCGGAGACGTGCTTGGTGTTATACTTACCCCAAGGTCTTTCTCCTTTGATGAGGTTAGTAGCCTTTGTCCACCTAGCCTGTACTCTGTCAGCGGTCTTCTTTGCCCTTCTCCGATCTTCATGACTTTGCATTTGGTGGGGTTAAATTCGAGAAGCCAGTTGCTAGACCAGATGTCAAGCTTGTCCAGGTCGCTTTGAAGTCCTGCTTGGTCTTCATCCGATGTGATTCTCCTCATTAATTTCACATCATCTGCGAAAAGAGACACTTCTGAGTCTATCCCATCCGTCATGTCATTCACATATAGCAAGAATAGCACTGGTCCTAGGACTGACCCCTGCGGTACACCGCTCGTCACAGGCGCCCACTGTGATACCTCATCACGCACCATCACGCTGTGACCAATGAGAGTTGTGGTCTTGGTCTAGACTGTGTAGAATGTTGTTTCTAAGGTAAGTGAGATCTAATCGGACTTGATTAAATCTATGTGTGTTGTAGAGGAAGCGGTTGTGGTAACAGATAATTAATCTTCTTGTTCTGATTGAGGGTTTGAAAGAATAACGAGTGGTGTGAGTTTTCTTTGGTATTGCGGAGTTGGCTGCTTGTGTAATGGTGTCTTGGATGAGATCAAGTTGAGTGTCAATGTCAGAGATAGGTTTGTTGTTGTAGTCATAGGTGAGGTTAGTATTATCTATATGTTGTTTGAAAGCATCCCAGTCAGCGTTCTTGTAGGAGAAGGAAGGTCTGGCTGGGATGAGGATAGGGTTGGAAGAGATGTGTAAGATGACTGGGATGTGATCAGAGCCTGTAATAGGGCCAGGTGAGATGTAGTGTTGGAAGAGAGAGCTAGCTCGGTTTGCCAGAATGATATCGGGTTTGCCTTGGCCCATATGGTTGTAGAAGGTGTTGAAGTCTGGGCCGAGGTGAATTAGGTGTTTATGGTTTGTGAAGTTGAGTAATTGGTGACCAAGTTGGTTGTTACTGGTGTGATGAAAGACGTTGTGTTTGGCATTCATGTCAGCAAGTAGGTATGTTGGTGTGTTGGTGTAGTTGAAGACTAAGGAAAGGTCGTGTATGTTGAGAATAGTGTTTGGGCGAGCATAGGTAGTGAAGAAGATGAAGGGGCCAAGGTGGGTGTGTATTCTGACCGCAAGACAGTGTTGGTGAATAAAAGGGATTGGGAGAAATTCATGTTTTATGTTGGATTTGACAAAGATGGCAACCCCATCATGGGGATCGTAGGGGACTGAAGTGCAGTATAACCATAATGACGGATACGCTGACAATATCTGGCCTCTCTGCTTCAAGGAGTTCGGCCAGTAGGTGTCTAATTAAAAAGTAAGAACGTACGTTGAACTGAATCACATTAAACATGATTTAATGGTTTCGTCGTAGCAAAGTTAATGTCTGGGGAGGAGTTTAGATTAAAGCCCGTGATAGGGGTGCCATCGGTGGATGTGTGTTTGTGGGTGTTACGGACCCGCTTCCTGGAGGGGGAGGAAGAGATGGATCTACTTTTATGTGCTTTGGTCTGTCTGTCAGAATTTGGGGCAGGTTTAGGATTGAGTGGATTTTGTCTGGAGGAGGTGGAGTTGGACCTGGATGAAGTCTTGGATGTGGTGGATGAGGAGTGGGCGAAGGTGGATGCAGAGGAAGTGGAAGCTTTGGTAAGGGATGAGGTTGGGGGAGGGGTGGTCGTAGCGGCACCAGGAGGGGTGTTGGTGGGAAGGGTTGATGTGAAGAGAGGTGGGGAAGGAGGAGAGCTGGTGGGGGTAGGAAGAGGGGTGATGAGAGAGAGGTTGGAGGGGGCTTAGAAGAGAAGCAGGAAGGAGGGATAATTAGTGGGGGAAGATTGTTAGCATTCAAGATTAGGTTAAGGATATGTGAGTAGTCTGATTGGTAAGTTTGAGAGATTACCATCGCAGAGTAAACAGCAGTGTCGACTTGACAGTTAGTTTTGTAGTCTAGTGTGGGTGTAGGTGTAGGTGGAGAGGTGCTTGTAGTCTGTGTGTTGGTGTTTGGTGTGTGTAGAATAGAGGAAGGGTTTGGGGAAGAAGAGGTAGACCAAGGAGACAGACTGTCTCCACTACTACTATTACTACTACTACCACTTCCACTACTTATTCCATTATTTCCCCACTCTCTTGTACCCTCCCCTGTCTGCCTGCCTATAAATACCCCTTCCTCCGTCTCTGTGTGTTAGTGTCCTACATATACAACAAGAACTCGATGCAATTAATGTAAGGATAGATAAACTAGCGAAAAGACAGCTATACGACATGCAAGAACTATATGTACCTGATAGAGATCACCCCCCACAACCGGTAAACACAACCGACAATGTCATCACCACACCTCCCCACCGAACCCAAAGAATGACTCTGCAGCAAAGAGTTAGGCGATACATTCACAATGACAACTACCCACGACCCAGAATCCTGAGTGATCTTCCCGTCGAACCAGAAGAGTGGGTACCACCAGTCCCAGTCTATGTTCAACAACATAGATAAATACTCCCCATTTATGGGTGACCTACCTTTTCCAAACTACATCTTACAACTACCATTGTAACACCTACGACCTTCCTATTTTAGGACACCACCTCAGAAACTGCTTGAACAACTCCGGGCTAGCTACCAACAACATCAAAGCCCAACAACTACCACCTGTTGAAACTGCTCGTCCAGTACCGGGCTAACCACCATCAACACCGAATGCCCAGAAACTACCACCTACTATAAATATTATGCATTCTCCCAACTCGGTGTCATGCTGTGATACAGTAGTATACCTGTGTGCAACTGATGGAGTGAAGGCATATCCTCCTCATAAAATTTACTTATGTATTACTCTACATACACACACTTATTATGTTGCGCCAAAGTGGATAGGCCACTTACCTTTATAACCCTAACCTCCCCCTCTCCCCTCCCACCTATTTCCCAATTTCCATCCTTACCCATCCTTCTTCCTTCCCCATCTTACCGACGCTCTGGTCAATCAAGCTCCAAGCTCCATGTGTGTTAGTGTGACTTTGTAAATGGTCCAAGTCGGGCCGAAACGTCGTCGTAAGTTCCTCTCTTTTATATTGCGGGTTGTGTGTTATTAAATTAATATTTGTTATTTTTAATTATTGAACGTAAACAATAATATTTTTGCTGTTCTCTTATTATGTATATAAGAATATCATTAAACTTTTAAGAAATTTCAAAAGTCACTAAAGACAAAAAAACAAATTATAATTTTTATCGCAGTTTTAAAAAGAATGTAAAATTTTACAAAAGTTAAAAAACACCTATATAACAATTTCAAGTAAGACAAAAAAATTATTCTTTTTTTATATTAAAAAATTGAGATTGTAGAATATTATTAAAATAAGTAATGAAGTTGTGAATAATATAATTTTTGAAACCCTATGGGTTATATGAAGGGGTTTACCCCACAAGTGGTTGGGTTTAGTCCCGACTTATTTCTTTAACTACAGTTGTTCCTCTCACCGGCTATCCTTCGTCTGTCCCCACTTCCACCTCTCCCCTAGTGGGTCCTTACATATATATTCACGTTACTCATTTTCCAGGTAGATCTGTCTGTGACTTGATAAAGCCCACTGCGTGGGCGAAACGTTGTCAATAAAGGATCACATTATACTGCCTATGTGTTTATTTTTTCATTGTGTCGGTATTTTATACCATTTATTTCCAGGGAGAGACGTGGGCAAAACGTTCTGGTTCTATTTGACGTGGGTGTTTGTGGTAGTATGTGATGGCCAGACAATCTGACAGTGCTCTATTTGCCATATTAATGTCTGTGAAGGTGACTTTTATCATTGATGTTGCATTAGGAATTTTTGTAATGTTGTCAATTGAAGCCCAGGAGTTTTGTTCTTCAGCTGATGTCTTCAGGT
Organism: Cherax destructor; assembly: GCA_009830355.1. Classification (NCBI taxonomy): domain Eukaryota; kingdom Metazoa; phylum Arthropoda; class Malacostraca; order Decapoda; family Parastacidae; genus Cherax; species Cherax destructor. The sequence goes on from WNWK01008793.1 coordinate 42,432, forward strand.
CAGCTATCGATTGGGTTGTTATAATCTTGTCCAGACGTTTCATAAAAACAGAACATTTCGCCAGCAGTGAGGGTGAAGGGGAGATGGTGAAGTGTCGGTCATTTAGTGTCTTCACAGCGGTGTCGTCGGTCAGTTTTGTAGCTTCAAGGTCGTCAGTACAGACAACTAAGAAGTCATTAAGCGAGAGGATGGCTGTAAATTTAACCTGCAAGCAAGTCTTTACAGCTGAAGCAAATGCTAGTTTAGTGGAGTCGTTGATAACACCGTTTGTAGGCTTTATCTTGACACGATGGGCAAGCAATGTTTCTCCTCCATTATTACAGCCAGGTAATAATTATAATTAATAATTGCAGGAATAAATAATATACTTCTATAACATATTAATTATACTTAATGGAATTTGAATAATAATTTATAACCCTCATTCATTCAGAGACACACAGGTAAGGACCCACTAGGGGAGAGGTGGAAGTGGGGACAGACGAAGGATAGCCGGTGAGAGGAAGAACTGTAGTTAAAGAAAAAACAGTCGGGACTAAACCCAATAGTTTGTGGGGTAAACCCCTTTATATAGTAACCCATAGGCTTTCAAAATTTACATTATTTTTAGTAATTGTATCGAGATTGGAGCTTGATTGACCAGAGCGTCGGTAAGATGGGGAAGGAAGAAGGATGGGTAAGGATGGAAAGTGGGAAATAGGTGGGAGGGGAGAGGGAGGTTGGGTTATAAAGGGAAGTGGCCTATCCACTTTGGCGCAACATAATAAGTGTGTGTATGTAGAGGAGGAGGAGGTGTTGATTCACCGGGAAATCTCCCGGCCGGGTCTTTACCAGATGGCGACCCGGCTCCGGCTCCCCTGACGTGGGAGTAGCAGAGACCGAAGTCTCCCATGGGAGGGTACCCCTCAGCGGCGGGACCAACTGGTTAGGCCTAGCCATATTCGCCCACAAGCACGAGGCAGGTGGTAGATAGTTGCTAGGCCCCTCTGGTCTGCCACCTTCCCCGCCCCAAGGAGGCTGAGGGAAGGACAGGCTTGCGAGCCGCAGATGGTAGCAAGCTCCAGCCTTGGCACCTACCTGCCCTAGAAGGGCTGGGCATGGTGAGCGACCGTATGTAGAGTAATACATAAGTAAATTTTATGAGGGGGGATATGCCTTCACCCCATCAGTTGCACACAGGTATATACTGTATCACAGCATGACACTGAGTTGCGAGAATGCATACTATTTATAGTAACTTTTTTTTTTTTTCGGGAAAGGCTGCCGCAAAGGTGGTAGTTACTGGGCTTTTGATGTTGTTGATGGCTAGCCTGGAGTTGTTCAAGCAGTTTCTGAGGTGGTGTCCTAAAATAGGAAGTTCGTAGGTGTTACAATGGTAAGTAAAGGACACAATTGCAACTAATGTGACATTTTATTGTGGCAACGTTTCGCTCTCCAGGAGCTTTCTCAAGCCGTTACAACGATAAATGGACATAGTTGGTATATATATATACTGTCAAGGTGAGGTGAAAAAACTATGGTGTAGAAGTAGTAGTGATATAAGTAGTATTAGTAGTAGTAGTGTAGTAGTAAAGTAATACAATAAGGTAGAACAATCAATATGCACATGAGTAAAAGGTGATAAAACAAATATTGGGTAGTATACAATAGGTTAGAAAATATTTCTGCTGGGGTTGAAATATAGAAGGCCAGTAGGAGTGTTCCACATCTACGATATGCTAAATTGAGGAGAGCTATGTGATGGTAGGGTTTACTGTTTTCAGGAGGATTCTTGCTAAGACTTCAGAGATGGTGAAGCTGCCTTTGTTTTGTTTAATTTTTAAAACAGAGATAAGTGCTGATTCAAGGCATTTCGTCTCGGAAATTAGTTTCTTTGATTACTAGTCGGGCGTCTTTGAATTTCATGAGATGATTGTTGGAATTTCGGTGTTGTACGCAGGCGTTGTTCAGGTTATCGTTTCTGCATGCATTCATGTGTTCATTGATGCGTGTGTTCAATATTTGTTTTATCACCTTTTACTCACGTGCATTTGATTGTTCTACCTTATTGTATTACTTCTACTACTACTACTACTACTAATACTACTTATATCCCTACTTCTAACACCACTAGTTTTTTACCTCACCTTGACAGGTTTTTACCAATATGTCCATTTATCGCTTGTAACGGCGAAAAGCTCCTGGAGAGCGAAACGTTGCCCAAAAAATGTCATTGTTCAATTGTGTCCTTTTTATAAATATTGTCGGAATTCTACCAATATTATTACGTTACAATGGAGTTGTAAGATGTAGTTTGGAAAAGGTAGGTACCCATAAATGGGAGTATTTATCTATGTTGTTGAACATGATGGGACTGTGGTCCCCTCTTCTGGTTCGACGGGGAGATCCTCAGGTTCTTGGTCGTGGGTAACTGTCATTGTGAATTAGCTCAACTCTTTGTTGCAGGTCATTCTTTGGGTTCGGTGGGGGGGGTGTGGTGATGACATAGTCGGTTGTGTTTACTGGTTGGGGAGGTTTTTTCCTATGGTACATATAGTTCTTGCGTATAAATTTTTTTTTTCGGTTTATCTATCCACAAATTGCATCGAGTTCTTGTTGTACATGTAGGTCTTCAGTTCTGATTCTGTCCCTTAATCTGGTCCCATGATAAAGCGGAGGGCTTTGTTCTGGACTCGTTGGAGCCCACCTTTGGTTTGTTGTTAGTGATAGTGGTCACGGGTATTCCAACAGAGGTCGTCATCATCTTGTAAGGTGCTTCTTGATGTGTGGTTTTCCCAGTTTTACTCTCCACAATACCATCTTCCTGAATGTAATAATATTGGTGAATTACCGACAATATGTTAAGTAAAAAAAACACAAAGATTAAATGTGATATTTTATTGTGGCACGTTTCGCTCTCCAGGAGCTTTTTTTTAAACCGTTGGCTTGAAAAAGCTCCGGGAAACTGCTTCCAATTGTCATTAGTTCATTTTTTCCTTTTAACATCTTCCTGAATGTCTTTTTTTGTATATTATTTATGATAGTGACATTCTTAATTGGTAAATGACACACACATTACCTGGGGTATCTGGGAGTTGTCGGGGTAACCCCTGTGCTTGTCGACCCCAGGGCTCGTTTGGATCAGGGTCTGATCAATCAGGCTGCTACTCTGGCCCACTAAACCAACGTCAGACCACGCCCGGCTGATCAGGATTAACGGTGCTACCCTTCTTGACAGCCAGGGGGTCTTTACCCGTCATTTCTGGGAGGCAGTTGAACAGTCTTGGGCCCTGACAATTGGTTTCTATTAGTGTACTCGTGGTGCCCCCTTTCCATTGGTGTATGTTGCTTTTGTAATAATCCCTCTAGGATTTTTCAAGAGTTTAATTGTATCTTTCTCGACTGCATTAAGAATAAAAATCAAGGACTTCAAAAGTTCCCAGTAATTGTGCTTTATCGTATTTATGTTGCTTTGAAAGTTTCCAGTAATTGTGATTTAATGTAATGTGTCTTTGAAAGTTCCCAGTAATTGTCTTTATCGTACTTATGTGTGCTTTGAAAGTTCCCAATAATTGTATTTATCTACTTATTTGCTTTGAAAGTTCCCAATAATTTACTTTATCCTAGCTTTAATAATAATAATAATAATAATAATAAATAATAATAATAATAATAATAATAATAATAATAATAATAATATGATTTTACAAGTACATGTATAATATACCATCTGTTGACATCAATGGCATACTACTATATAAAAGCCGCTTATTATCAGAACATTTCCGGCAAATTTGGTCAGTTTTCTCCCAGGATGCGACCAACCAGTCGAAACCTGGAATCCACCACCCTCGTGTGAAGCAAGAGCTTTGCCACTAAGCCAGGTTCTCATTTTCCCAGAATAAGTTAGATCTTTGATGTGGATTTTTGTGAATCCTCTGACATTTTTCCTCCCGGTCCTTCATATTCTTTTGCTCTATTGGTGTTTTAATTTGTTGTATCCCTGATACTGTTTTAATTTCCTCAAGTTTCCTATCTGAGTTTTTAAATTTCTCTTCATTGAACATCATATTGTTTTCTGCGGTCCATTTAAAGATTTGGTTGATGTCCACTTGGAGTCTTGCAGTGTCTTAGATGAAGGACTCTGTCCTGGGAGGTTTTGCAGTGTCAGATGAAGGACTCTGTCCTGGCACTTGGAAGTCTTGCAGTGTCTTAGATGAATCTGTGTAAATCACATCTGCGTTTTGGTCGTCCTCCAATGCCTCCGTAATTCTGTCATAATGGTTCAGCACTGTGACAGGACGTCCTGTTGGGTGGGGGTATAAGAGAAATGGGGGGGATCAATGCAGGGTTTATGTGTTTAGATATGGGGGGAGGTGTTGGAAGGGGCTCATGTATTTGGCAGTGGATTTTGTGACTGTATCTTGGGCTTTGAGGGAACAACCTGGGGTGTTTGGATAAGGGCTTTTCAGCTATGAAGAAGAAATGAAGGAATAGGGTTATTTTGGGGAGGGGTGGGCTGGTTTTTACTGATAGTTATGGGAACTTACGGTGGGGGTGTTGGGGGTGTGGGTGTGCTGATGAAAGGGGGTAGGATGGGGTGAGGATGGGAAGTTTTGTCTTGGTTGCATTTAGGCATGAATGTAGAGGGGGAAAAAAGAGTATGTTGTGTTTGGAGGGAGGGAGGGGTTGACGGTGGATGACTCATTTGGAGAATTGTAACCTGACTTTGGACTGGCAGGGGGACGGATGCATAGAGTTGTGTCCGTTTTGGGAACTCTGGGGGACAGGACGGGAGGGGGGTGAGGGGGTTTCATTGGGAGGTGGCTTTCCTGTATGTAGCCTTTTGGTTTTCTTTCGTTTTTTATGCCTTTCCAGCCAGATAGGAATTCTCAAGTTTTATAGCAGGATGGCTAGCAGGATGACTAACGGATGGCTGAGGTGGATAAGATGGCTGCGGATGCAAGCGGGGTGGCTAAGGATGGCTCAGGATGGCTTGGATCTAGCAGGATGGCAACAGGATGGCAAGGATGGCTGGGATGGCAGCAGGATGGCAACGGATGGAGAATGGTGGATACATTGTCGGTCCTGTGAGGCCTTGTGAGTGATGCCTTGAGGTGCTATTGCTGTGTATTCATGGTAACTTTCAAGATAATGTTATATCGATTTAAATATAACAGTTTGGGATATTTTCCTTATCATTTGATATTGTAGTTTTTTTTTTCAGAGTGAAATAGGTTATTATGTCCCCCTGTTAGGTGTTTCTAAGTTAATTTTTTAGGTTTTCAAGGGTTTCCTATATATTATTTTTATAATGGTGTTATATATATAAAAAAAAGTTTTCACATGGTTAACAGTGTTTCATTATGTAATTATTAAAGATGATTCATGGTCGTGTATCAATAATGTTAACTCGTGTTCATTCGGATGTTCATGTCCAGGTTTAGGGGCTGAACCATATTTTGTCTTTCTGTTAAAAATTTTGTAGACATCTTGTAAAATGACAATGTTTATTTTTGTGTCATGTCGGTAAACATAATGAAAACAAATCGATGAATAACATAGGAGCTTTTTAACATTTTATTGGTTTGGAATTTTTTTTTTTTTGTAAGATATCTTACTTTATATTGTCTTTCGTTGGGTGTTTAAATTAAAAAAAAAGGTATTGATCTGTATATTGTAATTTAAATAAATAAAAAATCTTGGGATGTTGTAGGGGGTGGGTTTCTTGGTTGTTGGTAGGGGGGGGGCTGTATGAATTGTTATTAGTTTCAAGTCTTACTTGAAACACTAAGTTTTTATGTTTACTTTTATATTTTTTTTTTAGGAATAATTTTATCTGAGTAGGTTATTATTTCTATCAAATCCTGTTTGTCATTGAATGTTCTTCATTTTTGTCGGGTTGTTCTAAAGGTGGTAAAGAATTATGTTAAAGTTTTGCAGTATGTTGTTCTTTTGTGAGTTGTCATGTTCCGGTTTATTTCTGGTTCTTGGATTTTGTAATATTGTTTGTATTTGAATATGTTTTTAAATAAAATATAAAAAAAAACAAATATCAATATTTTAAAATTTAAACCCGTATCAAAAGGTTAAATTATTATTAGTCTGCCTGAAATCCTAGTCATACTGGCATGATAGTAACACTCTTTCTATTATATTAAACTAATATGTAAACCACACATTTAAAATATTTCATAATATTTAAACCCTACATTGTAATCTTTATAAAAAAAAATATTTGTATTTGTATTATGTGTTTCTTTAATGATGAGGTACATTTCCTGGACCCATTAGTACATACCTCAATTTACATATTGACCCTTTATGTACCTCTTAATGTTGGGTAAGTCCATGAACCATTATGTACTTTTAAAATTTTAACTACCCCCACAGGATGGTTGTTAGGTACATAATAAAGATATTAAACAATCGGGTTGGAGAATAAAGTTCTTTGTTGTAATTCGGTTCTTCCGGTCCCGGGGCTTTTCAGATGGTGACCCGGTCTTGGCTCCCCTGTCGTGGGAGTTCTGAGACCTATGTCTCCCATGGGAGGGAGGCCAAGTCCCCCTCATCGTCTGGGACCAAGCCTCAGGCCTAGACACGTTCCCCGCCCTCATGGGGCTGGTAGGGAGAAGCTAGGCCCCTTGTCTGCCATTTTCCACGCCTCGGGGGACCGTGGGAATAAATCTTGGGAGCCCAGATGGTAGAACTCCAGCTCTGGCACCTACCCCGCCCTGAAGGGCTGGGCATGGTGTGTCCCGCGTCCTGCCACGTGTCTGATCAACAATATCTGCTGGTGTCTTACATCTCAGTGTTTAATAGTTTAGTCTTTGAAAGATCAAAATTTAAAAAAAAAAAAAATGGAAATTTATAACATATGTATTATGATATTAATATTTTAGCAATAGTATATATTATATTTTTCTAAATCTAAACAAATTATAATTAGAACACTTTTAGAAAAAATTTATTTTTATTTGTTAATCAAAAATCGTATAAAGTTTAATATTATCAATCAACGGAATTTCAATTTGTTTATATATCCTAGTCTCAATTTAAATTACTGAAACACACGACACACACACACACGTTCTGCTAGTTGACTCTGCCCAGTGCGGTCACAGCAGCTCTGACTTCCTTCAGTCTCCCTACGATCCCCGTTGGGAGGGGAATTTCACCTTCATCCGATGAGCTACAAATCGTGTCAAGATCAAACCCATCAGTGGCACTGTGAATGATTCATCCAAACTTGCTCTAGCAGTTGCTTTAAGAGCGTTACAGTGAAGTTCAACACCATATTGACCTTGAAAGAAGCATTTATTGTTGTCTGCAACGATGATGAAGATGCAGAACTACTCACTACAACAGCCACCACCACTCTCTCTGAACGAGGATTTACTGTCATGTCATCTCAGCTCTCAGGGCAAGAAAAACAGTTTTCCTTAAGAAACTAGATAAGCTTCTTACAGTTCAACCTATCGACGAACTCAAGACATCCATTGAAGATCAAAACTCATGGGCCACGTGGAGTATCTGAAAATACCTACAGCTTCCTCCATGCTCAAGGTCACGTTTACCGACGTCAACATGGCTGCCACTGCATTAGCCGACGGACTGGCTGTATATTACTACTTTGTCAGCCCCACCTGCATCGAGGCAGAGAGATTTCACTACATTTCTCACTGTTGGACCTGTTACTCATATTCACACAACACCAGCGACTGTCCTGTGAAGGAAAAGAAGTTTTGCACTACATGTAGTGGTGAAGGACATGATTTTAGATCATGCACCGCCGCTGCTCCACCAACACCATCTTGCCTCAACTGTAAAAGCAACGACCATCACACACTTGCTGCTAAGTGTCCCACTCGCAAAGACATTCTGAAGAAGACCCAAGAAGCAGCACAGAAAAAGTCATCTTCAAAATCTCCACCTATCTGCAATTACAAAATTACAAGCTACCACAACTAAAATTCCCCAAGCCTCCACGCAACCTACAACTACCAGCATCGCACCTGCCAGTGACCTACCACCATCTACTACTGCATGGTCTATGCTCATATGCAAATGCTGCTGTTCCTGGGACGTTCAACTCCTCCATCAACGAACTCTTCAAATTAAACAACATGCCAGAGTTCAAATTTCCAGATTCTCCACCATCTTCTGTGATACTCAACAATTCCCAGCATATTGTCGACATTATTTTATCTGCTGATGACTCAGCTGAAGCCCACCACCACCACCAGCTACTACTGACGTCACGCCTACAACAACCAATGAGAACTCACCACCACCCACCCCTACCGAGAACCAATCAGCTGCCTCCTTGCCAGCCTCGCCACAACCACCTCCCACCAATGAGAAGCCGTCATCTCCTACCCCACGAACCAATCAGAGACTTCTGTTTTCCAGCCCTCCCTCCAACACTTCCACCATGCACCATGTTTGGTGTAAGATTCTTCTACTCGACAAGTTCCCTCAACAATGATGCCTGCTGACCTTACTAACATCTCCAAGATGGAACTGTTAAATTCAGATGTAATACCACAACACTCCAGACCCTCGACAACATTATAAGAGACCTTCAACATCTAACTTCCCACGTCTAATTAAAGTAAAACACATCTCACAAGACAGTTCACCTTGCTGGTGAATGGAACGCTTCAGTGATTTCTCCCACACATCACTGTAATGTAACTGCCTTCTCGACCTTGCCTGCCTTCTGGGACTCTGCTATCTACGTCTGACAGCCGCCTGCAGTCCACCCGCCTCATCAGCTGTTCCAACTCGCTCCAGCGTCACCCACACCGATCAACAACGCCTGCAGTTTCTCTGCACAGTCGAAGTGGACGTGCCACTCACCTGTATATTCCCTCCTCCTACCCTTACCCAACCTTTTTCCCCTATTTCTATCCTTACCCACCCTTCTTACATCCCAGCTTACCGACGCTCAGGTCATCAGTGCCAGTAATTACTGAAAAGTAGTTACTGTGAATAATAGTTAGACTGTTGGGTTTAGTCCACCTGACTCTTTCTCTCACCGGCTATTCTTCTGTCCCCCCTCGCCCCTAGTGGGTCCTTACCTGAGAGTCTGAACTAACTTACTGTGGACACAACACAGACACAGGTTGTGATTATGATATCATTCTGCTATTTTGACTGCCCAGTGCCGTCACAGCAGCTCTGACTTCCGTTTCCAGTCTCCCTACGATCCCCGTTGGGGAGGGGAATTTCTACCTTCATCACGATGAGTTATGCAAATCGTGTCAAGATCAAACCCAACAGTGGCACTGTGAATGATTCATCAAACTTGCTCTAGGGAGTTGCTGTTAAGAGCGTGCTACAGGTGAAGTTCAACACCATATTGACCCTGAAAGAAGCATTTATTGTTGTCTGCAACGATGATGAAGATGCAGAGAAGCTACTCACTACAACAGCCCCCACCCCTCTCTCTCTGAACAGGATTTACTGCCCTCATGTCATCCCCCAGCTCTCAGGGCAAAGAAAACAGTTTTCCTTAAGAAACTTGATAAGCTTCTTACAGTTCAACTTATCAAGACGACTCAAGACATCCATTGAAGATCAAAACTCATGGGCCACAGTGGAGAGCATCATGAAAATACCTACAGCTTCCTCCATGCTCAAGATCACGTTTACCGACTCAACATGGCTGCCGCATTGGCCGACGGTCTTGCTGTATATTATTACTCGTCAGCCCCACCTGCATCGAAGCTGAGAGATTCCACTACATTTCTCACTGTTGGACCTGTTACTCGTATTCACACAACACCAGCGACTGTCCTGTGAAGGATAAGAAGTTTTGCACTACATGTAGTAGTGAAGGACATGATTTTAGATCATGCACCACCGCTGCTCCACCAACACCATCTTGTCTCAACTGTAAAAGCAACGATATCACACTTGCTGCTAAATGTCCCTCGTAAAGACATTCTGAAGAAACCCAAAGCAGCACAGAAAGATCATCTTCAAAATCACCCACCTATGCTGCTATTACAAAACTACAAGCTACCACAATAAAAATTCTCCAAGCTTCCACACAACCTACTACTACCAGCATCGCACCTGCCAGTGACCCCACCACCATCTACTACTGTATGGTCTTGTCATATGCATAACTTGCTGTTCCTGACGTTCAACACCTCCATCAACGAACTCTTCAAAAAACAACATGCCAGAGTTCAAATTCCAGATTCTCCACCATCTTCTGTGATACTCAACAATTCCCAGCATATTGTCACATTACTTTACCTGCTGGTGGCCCAGCTGATGCTCCACCACCACCATCACCACCATCCTAGCAATACTGACGTCACGCCAACAACAACCAATGAGCGCTCACCACCCCACACCCTACCGAGAACCAATCAGCTGCCTCCTTGCCAGTCTCGCCACAACCACCTTCCACCAATGAGAAGCCTTCATCTCAAGCAGAGACTTCGTCTACAGAACTTGTCCCCTGCCACCGCTGCTGCTTCTACTACCCCCAAACATCAACTACTCCATCCACCTCCAAACCAACGTACCAGCACATGCAATACGACAATGTCAAATTCTATACCACAAGACAAGTCAGCAAGGTACTGCCATATGCAGAACTTGCTCAGCACCTTGAAGATGGGACTGTAAAGTTCACCTGCCTCAACAAGAAGAACTCACCGAAGACAACACCTGAAGAATCCGTAGATGATCAAGCCCAATCACCACAGCTATACTTCTATTCCTCTATCTTCCCCTTCTTCCTTCCCCTCCGCTATAAAAAAAAAAAAAAAAAAAAAAAAGACCAATAGGAGCCTATGTATGATGTAGGTGGAACTACAGCCTGATGACTTTCCTACCAACCATGTGAAGATACGCCTGCCGGGACTACAAGAGTCCGAACCCCAAAGAGATACTGACGAAGACCCAAGAGGACGACTGCTGATGAAGATGGATGCCAGAAGACAATCCCCACAGCAAGAGAAGAAAAAGAAGTCGCCCAGGCTTACCCGGGGGCCCCAAGAAAGAAGAAAGAAGAAGAAGTCGCTCTCACCCGGGGCCCAAGAAAGAAGACTGAAGAAAGAAGATGATCACACCCTCTACCCAGGGCCAAGGCCGGGTCACCATTTGGAGAAGACCTGAGCCGGACATACCGGCGAACCTACAAGAAGAATTAGAAGAAGCCTCAACAACTCAACTACTTCCTTACCCAGGATACTCTACAACCTGCGAAATTACGCTAAGACAGACCCCATGGGTGCCTGCCTCGCAAACCCAACTTTCAAGAACAAATTCAATGATATCTGCTCTGGCTCTGATGAGTAACTTACAATATTCGACCCTAATACAGCTGCTTTCAGTGCCTCTCCTGCCTCCACCGCCTGCCAGCCTCCTGCAGTCCACCCACACCGCCTCATCAGCTGCTACAACTCGCTCCAGCATCACACACACGATCAACAACGCCTGCAGTTTCTCTGCACATGTCGCCAGAGTGGACGTGCCACTCACCTGTATATTCCCTCCCTCCTACCCTTACCCAACCTTTTCCAATATTTCTATCCTTACCCATCCTTCTTCCATCCCAGCTTACCGACGCTCATGGTCATCAAGCTCCAAGCTCCAAGCTCCACTAATACCACTTGAATTCTTGCAGAACATAGCACTGTCTGCATGTCATCGATTTGGGGACTAAGGCTTAGGAGATTGGAAGAGTAGGTCACAATTTTTTTCTCCATCAAGTAAGTTAACCCTTTTTTAGTCATGCATGTAGGTGGGGAATTCTTGAGCTGCAGTTATTTGGAAATCTGTCCCAAAAGCCACTTGTGAGCCTGTGAGGAGTAATCTCAGAGTGTCGGTGCTCACAGTGCTTGCCAGAGGGCAGCTTATAACCTGGAGTTTACCTGGAGAGTTCCAGGGTCAACGCTCCCCACGGCCCGGTCTCAGACCAGGCCTCAAGACAAATTCCTCACAACTTGACATGTATTATTATAAAATAACCTCAGTGTTATCTTCTTCGTCTTCTTCTTGTTGTTCGACGGGACTCTCCCGGCCCGGGCCTTGTCCAAGTGGTGGCCAGGCCTTGGTTCCCTCTCGGAAGTATCTCAGACTAACGTTCGACGGGAGGAGGTACTTGATACCTCCTCCTCTGGGGACCAACGGTCCACAGGCCTAGCCACATACCCCGCCCTCACGGGGATCGTAGGGAGAAGCTAGGCCCATCTTTGGTCTGCCATCTTCCCCAGCCCCAGGGGAGCTAATGGAATAGCAGTCTTGTGAGCCGCAGGAAAGCAAGCTTTGGCTCAGGCACCTACCCTGCCCTAGAAGAGCTAGGCATGGTGTCGATCAGTGTTATCTATAATAAACCAGTTATTGTATCTTTGTTGACACTTCAAAATTTATGATATTTTGGAAATTATCTTAAATATGTGGGTTAATTAAAGACTCAATAAAATAAAATATATTAGTTAGTCTTCAAAATATGTTTTTTAATTGTTAAACTTAAACAAAATATTTGTTTTACTATTCTCCTATTATATATATGAATTACATTATACTTTTAGAAAATCTCAAAAGTCATTTAAAAATCAATGCGAATTTAAGTGTTCTTGCTATTTTAAAATTAATGTAAAAGTATGAAAACTTAAAAAATACTTATATAATTTATTTAAGGTAGCAAAACAGGTAATTAATTGGGTTGGGATCCTGGGTCGATACCATGCCCAGCCCTTCTAAGGCAGGGTAGGTGCAAGGCTGGAGCTTGCACCTCCCGTCAGCCTCCTTGGGGCAGGGCAGGGAAGGTGGCAGACCAGAGAGGCCTGGCATCTATCTGCCTCTTGCTGGTGGTGAAATGGCTATGCCTGGAGCCAGTTGGTCCCTTTGTGAGGGTATCCTCCCATGAGAGACATAGGTCTCGACACTCCCACTAGGAGCTGGAGCCGGGTCGCCATCTGGTTAAGACCGGGCCGGGGAATTCCAGGTGAATCAACACCTCCTAATCACCATGCTCGTCGATCACATGCCCAGCCCTTCTAGGGCAGGGTAGGTGCCAAGGCTGGAGCTTGCTACCATCTGCGCTCAAGCCTGCCCTGTCCTGTTAGGGAAGGTGGCAGACCAAGAGGGCCTAGCACTATCTACCTCATGCCTCGTGTGGTGGGAATGTGGCTAGGCCTGGGACCTGTGGCCCCCGCTGAGGGGTCGCCGCTTTAGACCGGGCGGAGAATTCCCAGTGAATCAACACTCCTCCTCCTCTCCTTCTAGGGCAGGTTAGGTGCCAAGGCTGGAGCTTGCACCATCTGCAGCTCAAAGCCTGCCCTCGGGAATCAAAACCTCCTTTCTCACCATTCCCAGCCCTTCTAGGGCAGGGTAGGTGCCAAGGCTGGAGCTTGCACCATCTGCAACTCGCAAGCCTGCCCTTCCTGTCAGCCTCTTGGGGCGGGGAAGGTGGCAGACCAGAGAGGCCTAGCATATATCTACCACCTGCCTCGTGCTGGTGGGAATTGGCTAGGCCTGGATCAGTTGTCCCGCTGTGAGGGGTACCCTCCCATGGGAGAATAGGTCTCTGTACTCCCACGCCAGGGAGCTGGAGCCGGGTCGCCATCTTGTAAAGACCCTGCGGGAGAATTCCGGTGAATCAACACCTCCTCCTCACCATGCCCTAGTCCTTTTCTAGGGCAGGGTAGGTGCCAAGGCTGGCGTTCCTACCATCTGCAGCTCATCTAAGCCTGCCTATTCCTGTTAGGGAAGGTGGCAGACCAAGAGGCCTAGCATTTATCTATCTTGCCTTGTGCTGGTGGGGAATATGCTAGCCTGGGGCCAGTTGGTCCCCCGATGAGGTATCCTCCCATTGGAGACATTACGTCTGAGATACTCCGAGAAAGGGAACCAAGGCCTGGCCACCCTTGGCAAGGCCAGGCCGGAATGTCCACTGACACAAGAAGAAGATCCTGCCCTCCTGTTAGGGCAGGGGCTGCTCATAGCTCGAGCTTGTGGGCGAATGATGCTAGGCCTGGGACCAGTTGGTCCCACCGCTGAGGGTGTAACCCGCCCATTCAGGAATCACAGGCTCTCTCTCTCCTCAGCCAGGGAGGCCAAGGCTGGGTCGCCATCTGGTAAGACCCGGCCGAGCTCCCGGTGAATCAACACCTCCTCACCATGCCCAGCCCTTCTAGGGAAGGGTAGGTGCCAAAGCTGGAGCTTGCAACCATCTGCGGCTCCAAGCCTGCCCTTCCCGTCAGCCTCCTTGGGGCAGGGAAGGTGGCACACCAGAGGGCCTAGCAATATCTACTACCTGCCTCGTGATTGTGGGGCCTGGGACCAGTTGTCCTGCCGTTGAGGGGTTCCCCTCCCATGGGAGACATATTCTCTGATACTCCCACGCCAGGGCGCCGGAGATGGGTCGCCATCGGTAAAGACCCTGGCCAGGAGAATTCCCGGTGAATAACACCTCCTCCTCACCATGCCCAGCCCTTTAGGTCAAGGTAGGTGACAAGGCTGGAGTTTGCTACCATCTGTAGCTCACAAGCCTGCCCTTCCTGTTAGGGAAGGTTGCAGACCAGAGAGGTCTAGCATCTATCTACCTCCATGCCTCATGCTGGTAGGGGAATGTGACTAGGCCTAGGGCCTGCTGGCCCCACCCGCTGAGGGGCCTGCCGTCTGGTAAAGACCCGGGCCGGGAGAATTCCCAGTAAATCAACACCTCCCTCCTCCTCCTTCTAGGGCAGGGTAGGTGCCAAGGCTGGAGATTGCTACCATCTGCAGCTCGTAAGCCTGCCTTCCCATTAGGGAAGGTGGCAGACCAGAGAAGCCTAGCATCTATCTACCTCCATGCCTCATGCTGGTGGTGGGAATGTGGCATCCCCTCCCATTTGAGACATATGTCTCTGACACTCCTACGCCAGGGAGCCGGAGCCGCGTCACCTTCTGGACAAGACCCGGGCCGGGAGATTCCGTGATTCAACACCTCCTCCTCCTTCTGGCATCCTGGGGTCGATCACCATGCCCAGCTCTTCTAGGGCAGTGTAGGTTTCAAGGCTGGAGCTTGCTACCATCAGCAGCTCGTCAGCCTGCCCTTCCCATTGGGGAAGGTGGCAGACCAGAGGGGCCTAGCATCTATCAACCTCCATGGCTCGTGCTGGTGGGGAATGTGGCTAGGCCTGGGGCCAGTTGGTCCCATCGATGCTGGGTATCCCCTCCCATGGGACACATAGGCCCTGACACTCCCACGCCAGGAGCTGGAGCCAGGTCGCCATCTGGTAAGACCCGGGCTGGGAGAATTCCCGGAGAATCAACACCACCTCCTCCTGGCATCCTGGGGTCGTTCACCATGCTCAGCTCTTCGGGCCGGGTAGGTGCCAAGGCTGGAGCTTGCTACCATCTGCTGCTCACAAGCCTGCCCTTCCTGTCACCCTCCTAGGGGGGAAGGTGGCAGACCAGACAGGCCTAGCATCTATCTACCACCTGACTCGTGCTGGTGGGGAATTTGGTATGCCTGGGACCAATTGGTCCCACCAATGAGGAGTAGCCCCTCCCTTGGAGACATAGGTCTCTGACACTCCCAGCCAGGGAGCCGAGACGGGTGCCATATGGAAAAGACCCGGGCCGGGCGAATTCCCGTGAATCAACACCACCACCTGGCATCCTGGGTCGATCTCCATGCCTAGCCCTTCTGGGCAGGGTAGGTGCCAAGGCTGGAGCTTGCTACATCTGCAGCTAGTAAGCCTGCCCTTCACGTTAGGGAAGGTGGCAGACCAGATAGGCCTAGCATCTATCTAACTCCATGCCTTGTGCTGGTGAGGAACGTGGCTAGGCCTGGGGCCAGTTGGTCCCGCCGATGAGGGGCTCCTCCCTTGAGAGACATAGATCTCTACACTCCCACATCTGGGAGCTGGAGCCGGTTCGCCATCTGGTAAAGACCCGGCCGAGAATTCCCAGTGAATCAATACCTCCTCCTGCTGGCTTCCTGGGTGTTAGTGGATTGGTGTGAGTGGCATCCTGGGTGTTAGTGGACTGGTGTGGGTGGATCCTGAGGGTTAGTGGACTGTGTGGGTGGCATCCTGGGTGTTAGTGGACTGGTGTGGGTGGCATTCTGGGGAGTTAGTGGACTAGTGTGGTTCATCCTGGGTGTTAGTGGACTGGTGTTTGTGGCATCCTGGGAGTTAGTGGACTAGTGTGGGGCATCATCCTGGGTGATAGTGGACTGGTGGGTGGTATCCTGAGTGTTATGGACTGGTGTGGTGGTATCCTGAGTGTTAGTGGACTGATGTGACTCACATCCTGGGTGTTAGTGGACTGGTGTGGGTAACATCCTGGGTGTTAGGTGACTGGTGTGAGTTACATCCTGGGTGTTAGTGGACTAGTGGGAGTCCTTCCTGGGTGTTAGTGGACTGTGGTGGATCTCATCCAGGGTGTTAGTGGACTAGTGGGAGTCACATCCTGGGTTTTAGTGGACTGGTGTGGGTCACATCCTGGGTGTTAGTGGATTGGTGTGAGTCACATCCTGGGTGTTAGTGGACTGGTGTAGTGGCACATTTGTTAGTGGACTTGTGGGTGCCAGCCTTAGTGTTAGTGAGACTGTGTGGGTGGCATCCTTGGTGTTAATGGACTGGTGTGTTTGGCATCCTGGGTGTTATTAGACTGGTAGGGTGGCATCCTGGGTGTAGTGGACTGGTGAGTCACATCTGGATGTTAGTGGACTGGTGTGTGTGGCATCCTGGTGTTAGTGGACTGGTGTTGTGGCATCCTTGGTGTTAGTGGACTGGTGTGTGGCATCCTTGGTGTTAGTGGACTGGTGTGGGTGGCATCCTTGGTGTTAGTGGACTGGTGTGGGTAGGCAGCCTTGGTGTTAATGGACTGGTGTGTTTGTCATCCTGGGTGTTATTGGACTAATGTGGGTCACATCCTGGGTGTTAGTGGACTGGTGTGAGTACATCCTGGGTGTAGTGGACTGGTGTGTCTGGCATCCTTGTTGTTAGTTTACTGGTGTGGGTGGCATCCTTGATGTTAGTGGACTGGTATGGGTCACTTCCTGGGTGTTAGTGGACTGGTGTGAGTCACATCCTGGGTGTTAGTGGACTGGTGTGATTCACATCCTGGGTGTTAGTGGACTAGTGTGGATCTCATCCAGGGTGTTAGTGGACTGGTGATGGTCACATCCTGGGTGTTAGGGACTGGTGTGTGTGGCATCCTTGGTGTTAGTGGACTGGTGTGGTGGCATCCTTGGTGTTAGTGGACTGGTGTGGGTGGCATCCTTGGTGTTAGTGAACTGGTGTGGTGGCATCCTGTGTTAATGGACTGGGTGTGTTTGGCATCTTGGGTGTTATTGGACTTGTGTGGGTGGCATCTTGGGTGTTAGTGGACTTGTGTGGGTGGCATCCTGGGTGTTAGTCTTATAAAACATACATTTGAGGTTAATTAAAAACTAACTTAATTTTAATAATAAAAGATAAATAACGTGACATGTATTATTGTACAATAATTCTCAGTGTTATCTATAATATAACCAGCTACTGTATCTTTGTTGACACTTCAAAATTTATGATACTATTTTGGAAATTACTTGTCTTAAATACATATGTGGGTTAAATGACTCAATAAAATATAATATATTAGTTAGTCTTAAAATATGTTTTTTTTTTAATTGTTGAATGTAAACAATAATATTTTTTTAATATTGTCTTATTACGTATATATGAATTATATTACACATTTGGAAAATCTCAATTTTCATTTAAGAAATTAATGCTAATTAGAATCTTTCTTTAAATCTTTAAACTAATGTAAAACTATAAAGTACTTAAAAAGTACCTATATAACATTTTAAAGTAAGACAAAATAAGTAATTAATTGCTTATATTAGAAAACTAAGATTAAAAATTTCAAGCAATGAATCCCTGTTATGATTCTTAAATTTTGTAAACCTTAGGGTTATGAATTTATAATACATAAAAAAAAAAAAATTAATATAATTTCTCCATGAAATTATTAATTATAATTATTTCCTGGTTGTAATAATAGAGGAGAAACATTGTAATATGGAGAGGAAATCAGGTTGTAAACCAAGATGATTATTTAACATTTACTGAGGAACCTCTATAGATGATGCTGGGGTACATCAGTGAATGCTGGGATAGGTCATTGGATGCTGGGGAAGATCAATGGATGCTGGGGTAGGTCAGTGGATCATCCTGGGTGTTAGTGGACTGGTGTGAGTCACATCCTCGGTGTACGTGGACTGGTGTGAGTGGATATCCTGGGTGTTAGTGGACTGGTGTGGGTCAACAATCGTCGGGTGTTACGTGAGACTGGTGTGGATCGCATATCCTGGGTGTTAGTGGGACTGGTGTGGGTCACATCCTGGGTGTTAGTGTACTTGGATGTGAGTCACATCCTGGGTGTTAGTGGACTGGTGTGGGTGGACACATCCTGGTGGTTAGCTAGTTACTGTGTGATCACATCTGTGTGTCCTCAGTGGACGTGTAGTCACATCCTGTTAGACGGTGTGGTCATCCTGGTGTTAGTGGACTGGTGTGGTGGATCCTGTTAGCTAGTAGTACCATTTGTCCTGGCACATGTCGATTTGACACTAGGCTGTAGTACTCACCTAATTGTACTCACCTAATTGTGGTTGCAGGGGTCGAGACTCAGCTCCTGGCCCTGCCTATTCGCTGTCCACTACTGGGTCTCTGCTCTCCCTGCTCCATAAGCTTGATCATACCTTGTCTTAAAACTATGTATGGTTCCTGCCTCCACTATATCTTTCTCTAGACTATTCCACTTCCTGACTACTCTATGGCTGAAGAAATGCTTCCTAACATCCCTTTGACTCATCTGAGTCTTCAGCTTCCAGTTGTGTCCCCTTGTTTCTGTGTTCCCCTCTGGAACATCCTGACACTGTCAACCTTGTCGATTCCCCGCAGTATTTTGTATGTCATTATTATGTCTCTTCTGACCTTTCTTTCCTCCTCAACCTTTCTTCATAGGACAGTTCCCTGAGTTGTGGAACTAACCTTGTTGCAAACCTTGGCACTTTCTCTAGTTTCTTTACGTGCTTGACCAGGTGTGGGTTCCAGATTGGTGCTGCATATTCTAGTATGGGCCTGATGTACATAGTGTACAGTGTCTTGAACGATTCCTTGTTAAGGTAACGGAACGCTAATCTTAGGTTTGCCAGTCCCCCATATGCTGCCGCAGTTATCTGGTTGATGTGTGCCTCCGGAAACGTGCTTGGCGTTATACTCACCCCAAGGTCTTTCTCCTTTGCCGAGGTTTGTAGCCTTTGTCCGCCTAGCCTGTACTCTGTCAGCGGTCTTCTTTGCCCTTCTCCGATCTTCATGACTTTGCATTTGGTGGGATTGAATTAGAGAAGCCAGTTGCTAGACCAGATGTCAAGCTTGTCCAGGTCTATTTGAAGTCCTGCTTGGTCCTCTTCCTATGTGATTCTCCTCATTAATTTCACATCATCTGTGAACAGAGACACTTCTGAGTCTATCCCGTCCGTCATGTCATTTACATATACCAAGAATAACACTGGTCCTAGGACTGACCCCTGCGGTACACCGCTCATCACAGGCGCCCACTGTGATACCTCATCATGCACCATGACCCGTTGTTGCCTCCCTGTATGTGTGTGTGTGTAAAGAAACACTTCAAAATGTTTCCACCCCACCGGGAATTGAACCCGGCCTCCGTGCTGAAGCAGAGCTTTAACCACTAGGTCACGTTAATGGACTGGTGTGTTTGGCATCCTGGGTGTTAGTGGACTGGTGTGGGTGGCATCTTTGGTGTTAGTGGACTTGTGTGGGTGGCATCCTTGGTGTTACTGGACTGGTGTGGGTGGCATCATTGGTGTTAATGGACTAGTGTGTTTGGCATCCTGGGTGTTAGTGGTCTCGTGTGGGTGGCATCCTGGGTGTTAGTGGACTGGTGTGGGTGGCATCCTGGGTGTTAGTTGACTGGTGTGGGTGGCATCCTGGGTGTTAGTCTTATTAAACATATTTGAGGAGGAGGAGGAGTTGATTCACCGTGAATTCTCCCATCCCGGGTCTTTACCAGATGACGACCCGGCTCCGGCTCCCTGGCGTTAGAGTATCAGAGACCTATGTCTCCCATTGGAGGGGATACCCCTCAGCGGTGGGACCAACTGGCCCCAGGCCTAGCCACATTCCCCACCAGCACGAGGCATGGAGATAGATAGATGCCTCTCTGGTCTGCCACCTTCCCTAACGGTAAGGGCAGGCTTACGAGCTGCAGATGATAGCAAGCTCCAGCCTTGGCACCTACCCTGCCCTAGCATAGAAGAAGGAGGAGGTGTTGATTCACCGGGAATTCTCCCGGCCCAGGTCTTTACCATATGGCGACCCGGCTTCGGCTCCCTGGCGTGGGAGTGTCAGAGACCTATGTCTCCCGTGGGAGGGGGTACCCCTCATTGGAGGGACCAAATGGCCCAAGGCCTAGCCAAATTCCCCACCAGCACGAGGCATGGAGGTAGATAGATGCTAGGCCTCTCTGGTCCGCCACCTTCCATAACGGGAAGGGCAGGCTTACGAGCTGCAGATGGTAGCAAACTCCAACCTTGGCACCTACCCTGCCCTAGAAGGGCTGGGCATGGTTATCGACCACATACTATTTGAGTTTAATTAAAAACTAACATAATTTTAATAATAAAAGATAAATAACTTGACATATATTATAGTACAATAACTCTCAGTGTTATCTATAATAAAACCAGCTATTGTATCTTTGTTGATACTTCAAAATTTATGATGTTTTGGAAAATATTTATCTTAAATATGTGGGTTAAATGACTCAATAAAATAAAATATATTAGTTACTCTTCATAATATGTTTTTTTTTTAATTGTTGAACGTAAACAATAATATATTTTTTAATAGTTTTTTTTTTTTTTTATTAACACATCGGCCGATTCCCACCAAGGCAGGGTGGCCAGAAAAAGATAAACTTTCATCATCATTCACTCCATCACTGTCTTGCCAGAGGGGTGCTTTACATTACAGTTATAAAACTGCAACATTAACACCCCTCCTTCAGAGTGCAGACACTGTATGTACTTCCCATCTCCAGGACTCAAGTCCGGCCTGCCGGTTTCCCTGAATCCCTTCATAAATGTTACTTTGCTCACACTCCAACAGCACGTCAAGTATTAAAAACCATTTGTCTCTATTCACTCCTATTCATCCTGGTTGGATGATACGGTGACTGACGACGAGGTCAAAATTGAAGGTTACAATATAAAACGCTTAGATAGGAATAGAAAAGGTGGTGGGGTATGTGCCTACATAAAGAACGACTTAGCCTATAATCCAAGACCTGATTTAAATGACAATAAACTGGAGATTCTATGGTTTGAAGTGTTGCTACCCAAGACCAAACCCATCTTAGTAGGAACTAGTTATCGCCCTCCCACCCATGACCAGTTCTTAGAGGACTTTGAGTCTTGTCAGACTTGATAACAATGACGGACAGTAATATTAGAGACTTCAACATCTGTTTTCAAAAAATAACGGGCTATGTAATATAATAATAAATAATAATAATAATAATATATAATAATATAATAATAATAATAATATAATAATAATAATAATAATAATAATAATACTTTATTTAGACATTGTACAATTATATATGGTAGATATAGTTATACATAGTAATTACATAGTTAGTACTTAGTTATTAATGAGATGTACATGCCAAAGCCCCTAATATGCTGTGCATTGCGGGCATGTAAAAGATATAAGCAAATTCTGATTTAAATAGTTACACGCAACTAATTAATACACCAGTATTGTTGCCTCCTGCTTTGGTCGGGGGTGGATGTGCTGTACACTGGTCTGCCGCCTGGTGACTCTCGTTCGCAATTGGCTAACTGCTTAAACTACTGTCATGGAGACTGTTGGCTGACGTCCTTCTAACACAGTGTGTATTGACATGGTCACCGGCGCATACATCCAGCCACGGCTGCTACGGTGCTCCCTATGATTCTGCACATGTGTACGGCTTGGATATTATGGATTTATACGGCATAGCGCTCAACGGGATCAACCGAGTTTTCACAAACTACTAACTGCTACAGTTTATGACCGCCTTGTTGATCAGCACCAGGACAGGGTGTATACCGGGGAACTCGACGATGCAAGTTCGATTTGAAAGATGTATCAAGGACATATATTTGGATCAAGGTCAAGAATGTCCCTTTTTAAGCAGATGCGACGGATATTAGTGGTCTTTCAGTGAGTATGGAGTGATCCACACGGTGAATGCAGGGAAGTGGAGTGAGGGACCCATGGGTTGGCCTCTATGAAGAGGGCTTATTCCCCAAAGATAACGTTACGTAAGCTGATACCTCATATGTGGTGATGTCTGACTTCAGGAATCAACTCCCATGTGACATACCCAGGGCAACAGAGGACTTGCCGCCTATGTGGAGCCTATAACCACGTTGCTGCAGACTGCATGAGAAGAGTGATACCTAGACAGACGCGGCCCCAGGGAGCGGCTGGTCAGGGGGCCAGGGGGGACCTGTGAAAGTACCTCAGGAGGTGCAAGGAAAGCTTTTGGAGTGAAATAGTTGATGGGGCAGGGGAGGATTTCTGCACTTTGCCCCAGGTGCCTGAGGCTACAAGTGAGAGTGTTGTGGATAACACAGGTGTTGTGTCTTGCGAGGATTTACCTCTGGAGGAGGTGTTGAGAGGCATTATGGACGACCCTCTTCCAGTGTTGCCTGGGGAAGGCAGTGTTGCTGTGGTGGAAGCAGTTGAAGTGGTAGAGCTGGTGGTTGAGGCATCGGCTGAGGCACATCAGGCCGGTCAGTGTTTAACACATGAAATAGTGTCGAGCAGAGGTGCATCAGTCAGATAGGGCCACGGGAATGGAAGTGGTGGTGGAACCCGTAAGAGAGCTGGTACTCAGTCTGATAGTGACGACGTTCTTACGCCAGCACAGAGACTGGGTAAAAGGTCTTTGGTGGAGATTGCCAGGAAAGATTTAGATGCCATTGTGGTCAAGACCCCATCAAGGTTGGGAAACATGTGGGTAAGGGAGTGGGTAAGGGCAAGTCAGGTTCGCAGCCTCCCTCGGCCGAAGGGCAAACCTTGCACTTGCATTCCAGTGTCTAACAATAAATGTTAATGGTATGAAAGAGGATGTTAAACGCTCCTGGGTGGAGTATGCCTTGCGACGTTTTGGCGTACTGGTGGCCTTCATCCAGGAGCATAACTATAGGTGTGGAAGGGATTTGAGAGTGAAAGGGTATTGGGTTTTTGCAGGGTCTTCGGGTAGGCTCAAGGAGGGGCGCAGTTGCGATTTCGGAGTCAAGCCCTTTCGACTAAGTCTTGGGAGGAATGTGGAGGGGTAGGGTGGTTCGAGTGGAAGGTTCTGGGGAGGGGTCAGGGTATGTTTTTTAGGTGTCTATATGCAGCAGAGCAGTCACGAATGGTAAAGGTGGGTTTTATTCGAGACTTCATGATATATGCCCTTCGTGACTTGTCTGGAGTGGTGGTAGTCGGGGCGATTATAACTGTGTTATCAGAAAAGGGACATAGAGCCTGAGGGGCAGGGTGAGTTGGTGGCTTTACGGATTTGCTAGGAAGTGTGGGATTAAAGGATGTGGTAGGTGTAGGGGGTCCTGTGGATCATACTTTCGTGAGGAAAGGGTATGCGGCGAGACTTGATAGGATTTATGTAACTGATAGGGTAGTAGTGGTAGGGTTCAAACCATAGACTTTGGATTTTCAGATCACAGAGGGGTTTTAGTCGATTTGAATTGGGAAGGCGTTGCAAAGTGGTATAGGGGTTATTGGAAATTGAATGTAGGATTACTAGGGGGAGGGGATAAATCAATGCAGTTTAGCGAATGGTGGGGGAGGTTAGGGCGAGGGGTGAAAGGCAGGAAAACATGTTAGGGTGGTGGATGAATGTGGGCAAGCCACGAATTAGGAGTTTTATCAGTGGTTGGGTAGAGGAGGCAGGGTTGAGATGTGGTTTGATGAAGTATGTGGAGGGGCAATTACAGGGTTGTTATGAAAAAGGCGGTCGTCATGAAACTGGGGAAATCGTGTATTATAGGACAAGTTGTGGGACATACAGATCGAGCGGTTTGAGGCGTGCCGCATGAAAGCTGGGATAGATGATATGTTAGTAGGTGATAGGCCATCAAAAACAGTGTTGAGTCACTGTAGGTGAAAACGTGAGGCGAGGACAATAGAATGTACTGAAAGTCGAGCAGAGGTTGAGAGTTATGAGCAGGGTATGGTAATCTGGGGTACAGAGGCAGTCAGCGTATTTGTGGATAAATGGTTTGCACGTTATATGAGTAGTGTGGATGTGGGGTTGGAGTATAGGAATCTCATTTTGGAGGGCATTCAAGAGAAGTTGGAGGAGCGGGATAGAGAGGCTATGGGAGGTGTTATTAGCGAGGAGGAGGTGTGGGTAGCAGTGGACGGGTTGAGTAAGGGGAGTTCCCCAGGAATAGATGGTATAGCAAATTAATTTTATAGGGCGAATTGGGATGCGGTGAGGGACTGTCTAGTGCGCTTGATGAATTGTATGAAGTCTGCCGGGTTGGGGAAGGAGAAAGTAGTATTGGGGTTGTAGTTTTAGTCAGGAAGGGGGAAAGGAGGATTCTCTGAGTAATTATAGGCCTATAATTCTAATGAATGCTACTATAAAATATTGACTAAAATACTAGGTAATAGAATAAAGAAAGTGTTAGGGAAGGTGATTGCAGAGGGGCAAGGTGGAATACCCTGTAGGAGTGTGGTAAATGGTCTTGAGCGGATTAAAGATTACTTGGCATGGGAAAGGAGGTGTTTTGGCTCTAGATTGAAGGGGGCATATGATAGTGTGGAAAGGGACGTGCTGTATGACATAATGAGAAGGCAGGGTTTTGGGGAAGAAATTGTGAAGTGGGTTGAGAGGTTGTATGGGGAGCATGTGTCAGAGTACAATGTGAATGGTAGATTGGGGGATTTGGTTCCAATGGTAGGGGTCTGCGGCAGGGTTGTCCCTTTCGCAGATATTATTTGTGGGTTTACAGGACCCTTTTACAGATTAATTGAGGTAGGGGTGTGATGAATGTTGTTAAGGCAAAAGAACGCACAGGCATCGTCGGGTACGTGGACGACACTACGGTGCTTGTGGGTTCGGAGCAGGGGCTGGTAAATGGGGGATATTATTCGTGTGTTTTGCGGGGCAACTGAGATGAGAATAAACGATAGTAAGACAAAATTATTGAGGTAGGCACTTGGGTGGAGGGACGTTGGGCAGAAGTCAGATGTGGCACGTCGTTTCAAGTGTGAGGATATGTGGGGTAGAATTTATGAAGGATTGTCGTCTGGCAAGAGAACTGAATTCATGTAGGGTGATACCGGGGCGATGGACCTACTGCAGGTTTGGAGGGCAAAGGAAGTTACTTTGAGACAGAGGGTAATAATAGTGAATAGTATGGTTTATAGTAAGCTGTGGTATGTAGCTACCATATTCCCTTTATTACAGGCTGACGTGGAGGTTCTGGAACAAATGGTTTTTAAGTATGTGTGGGCAGGTGGAAGGCATTGGTAGGGCATAATGTTGTGCGCAACAGTGTGAAATTGGGGGGTTTGGGATTAATTTGGTTAGAACGTAGACTGTTGTGTCTGTACCTCAAACGTTGTCTGGTGAGGAGGGGTGGGTTAGGCAGGTCGGGGGACAAAGGAGTGGAGGGGGTACTCCGGGAGATGAGTGAATGGTGGGATGACAGGTCTCTGGTATACTGTAAGGACATATTAAGGAGTTTGATAGTGGTAATACACCGCTGGACATCTCCGTTGGTATGCTAGGTCTTTGGGGGATCTCACCAGGTGACTGAATGTGCGTCGATATATCCAATGTATGGTTGGGCTGAGATATGGAAGGGATTAAAGGGGTTGAAGCTGAGGTCTAGGGATTGGGAGTTCATGTTTAGGTTTTTACATGATGCTGTGGTGTCCAAGGCTTCTTTAGTGAGCATGGGTTTGGTGAGAAATGGTGCATGTGTGATATGTGGGGAAGTAGATACTACATTGCATGGGATATATTTTTGGAATCTTTGGGGCCAATACGGAGTGGCCGGAGGAGGTTAGCTATATGGGGGTGGGGGCATATCGTTTTGAGGGCAATGTTTCTGGACCTCGGGGACTTGATCTCGGACGCAAGGGGTCTCATGTATTATCTAGTAGATTTTGTATGTGGTTCATGGAGACTTAGGGATTTGGGAGCAGGGGAAAGGGTCAAAGCTCTTTCTGCTTGCGTCTATAGGACGAAATGCAGAAATCTGTAGTGTATGGGAGAGCATGGGAAACTGATTTCAATCAACTACAGGAGTTGAGGATTGCAGATCTATTAGGTAGATGTGAGTTGGTAGAGGGCTTGACGACTGATACGTTTGGGTGGTCAGGTGACAAACATTGCTTATAGGAGTGTGTTTCATTTGTATGTATGCTGTTGAAGGGTAAGGGTGAGGAGGGTTTGCTTGGTTGGGGTTTTAAGGGGTGATTTTGGGGTAGACATACAGGTGACTTGGCCTCTGTGTGGGTCAGGGTCTGACGGACGACTTTTGGGGCATAGGGTTGTTTTAATCGGGGCTGGATGTGTGTGGTTTTGTTTCTTTTTGGTTACCCTTAAATGTATAGAGTTATTTTTTCAGTGCAAGGGCTTTGGTTTGGCTGAGGGGGGTGAGAAAGAGGAGGTTCTTTCTGTCAATACTGTACAGTACATGGTAATCTTCGGTTGGTATTGTAATGAATCCGTAGACTATGGTCAAGGTATTCTTGTGGTGTGCTGGTTTTCTCGTTGCTATGTCATAGGCCGTTTTCTTTGAGTTCCGTTTCTTAATATGTGACATTTTCTTAGGGGTTTTGTTGACTTAGGGGAGGGGGAACCGTCTCCCGCAGCGCGCGGCTCGCCAGCGAACAAAATATGAAAAGTGAGTTATTGGTATAGAAAAATAGCTTAACTCTCTGGCTACACAATGGTACCAGAATCAATGTTCTACGACGTTTCTACAAGGAATTACAACCATTTATATCATGTATGGTGACATTGCGCCACCAACATGACTGCTTGCATCCCATATTTTTTTTTTTTTTCCGTTTTTTTATTGCTATTACTTGTATTATTCATTCTAATGTTATAATTGACTACATGGCACTATATGAGTGTGGGTGGAGCTTCCCGGGTAGTGCCAGCCAATCAGGAACGCTCTGCAGCATTCCTGCTCTGGCTACTCTTCGGGTGCCAGGAATAATATTTCTTATTACGCTAATATCATCTAATATCATGTAAAATGACTAAATAAACACTAAAAACACATATAAACATGATATATACACTAGAACTAATAAAATAGGCCGTAACAAGTCGACTGTACTTCCAGGATTTTCGATATAAAATTATTTCGCCTTCATCATGTCGTCTTCTATGACATAGACGGACATTGAGTGAGAGAAAACGGTGTATTGGAGGATAACAACTCAGAACACCACTACACAATAAAACTACACCGATTTTCGCGAAAAAAAAAACATTTCCCCAGCCCGAGGCGTTTCACGCGTTATCTCGGAAACAAGTTATTGACCTATTTGATGAAACCCACAATTTATTATTGAGGTAAATGCAATAATATTGACAGGAACCATAAAACAATGATAGTTTTACATTATCACAGTGGAAAATTTGCAATATTCCAAATATTTTTGGATTTGAGTGGGAGTAAAGGGCAAGGTATTTTGCATTTAACAAAACACTGAGGAACTTTATTTTTGTTTTTTGTGGAATAACTAGAGATAATTACACGAATGTCTCTAGTACGAAAATAGCATTAGCATTGTTTTATATGTACCAAGTCTCAAATCCACCTTTCCTTGTGCCATTTAGGCTGAGGTTATTGTTAAATGGAATTTTCAAAATATATTTTTTTTATCTTTTGTTTTTTGAGCAATCTTATTGAAACTCACAGACAAAAAGGGGCCATAAACACGTCTTCACGTGAAAAAAAGAACAAAACCCGGACAAAAAAAAAAAATTGGGTTCCCCCTTCCCCCTTAGTGTTGATGAAAATTTTTTGGGTTTTTTATATCTTGGCATCATTTTTTCCCTGATAAAATATCTTTTCCCAGTTTTGCACCCCGGATACCCCTGATTGGTGTGTCAAGGTAAAAAGGGGTTTTTGGGTGAGATCAATTGGTAAAATTTGGGGTTGGGGGCTAAAAGTTTAAACGGGGAGGGCCTTTTGGGTTGGGGTTTTTTTCCAAAAGGGAAAAAAAAATTGGGCTTTTTTTAAATTGTTTCATTTTTTCCCCTTTTCTTTTTAAAATGGGAAAATTTTAAAATTTGGATTGGTTTGGGTTTAATCGGCCCTTTTTCCTTTTCCCAAAATTTTCCCTAACCAAATTTCTTTTCTTTCCCCCACTTTCCCCCTGGGGGCCCCTTGTAACCTGAAAAAGGGATTTGTAAAAAATTTAAAGAATTTTTTTTAAATTTTTTATTTTTTTTATTTTAAAATTTTTAATTATTTTTTAGGGTTTCCCATTAAAATTAAAAAAGGTTGGAAAAAGTGTTTGGGGTTTAGGGAAACCCCCCCCTTTTTTAAAAAATTGGGCCCATGGTTTAAAGGGTTTCCCGGGGGGTTTATAGTCCCAAATTTCCCCGGGTTATAAGGGTTGGGGAGGTTAAGGGTTAGGGGTTTTTTTGTTAATTTGGGCGGCAGGGGGGGTTTTGGGGCCCCGGTTGGTAAATTATTTCCTTTTTAAAAGGGGGGAATTTACATTTTCCCTCTCAAAAAAAGTATTGTTCCGATTTAATATGTTGGGTAGTTTTTTTTTTCCCCACCATGTCATTGTAATGACATGGGGGGTTTTAAAAAAAATTTGGTTTGGGTTCTTTACCTAAAATTTTTTTTTGTTATTTTACCCCCCCGGTTAACTAAAAAGGGGGGTTTTTGTTATTTTGGGAAAAATTTTTTGTTCTCCCTTTTTTTTTTTAAAATTTTTTGTTTCAGACCGTGGTTTGGCACTGTTTGTATAATTTTTGTATTTTATTTTTTTCCAAAAAAATTTAAAAAAAAAAAATTAATCCCCCAAAACCCGGATCCACATTCTCAGCCCCAATTGACCACATTTTGTAACCCCCTGGGGAAATTTCAGTGGGGTCATTAAAAAGGTCTTATGATCATTTATACTCCCCCGGGGGAAAATTACTAGGGAACGGATCCCAAAAAAGGGAAAAAAAATTGGGTCAACTAAAAATTTTTTTTTTTTTTTTATTTAAAACTTAGTATACAAAAAAAAGGGGTGTTTCCATCCCACATTTTTTAAAAAATTTTTAAAAAAAACTTTAAATACATACCATAACAAAATACCATCTCTTTAATATATAGACCAAAAAAAAACTATAAATCCCAAAAAAAAAAATTCTTTTTAAACCCCCCTTGCCCAAAGGGGTTAACAGCCAACCCGCCTTCTCTTCCCACCCCTAACAAACATACAAAATATAAAGAAACCCAAAAAAACCCCCCCTTTAAAATGAATATATAAAACCCTTATGGATTAAAGAAACTCAAAAAAAAAGTCCCAATCCCAAAAAGCCTATATAAGGGTAGAAATTTTCATCCCCAAAAAAAAACATTTTATATAACATTTGTTCTAAAAAAATTTTCCCCAAAAAAAAAACAATACTCAACTACAAATCCCCCCCAACAAACCCCCTTTTTTTTAAAAACCTTTAAAACCAGATTCATTCCCCAAAAAATATATGCCAAAGAAAAAATATATTCTACTAAAAACACAAACCCAAAAACCAAACCATATCAATCCATACCCCGACCTTAACACATATCCCTTACAAAAGTACAAAAATAACAATATTTAAAACACATCTCCCCTCAAAAAAGCGTCCAAAACACACATGACCTTGATTTTTTTTTTGGGAAACCCCCATGTCTATGTCCCATCACTTTTTTAAAAAGGTAAAAATAACTATAATAATAAAAAAACACGTGGAAGAACTTAATCCCTTTTTCATTCCTAATGGGAAAACTGATCACTGGTCCTTTTATGACCCTCTTGTTTTCCAAAACTAATATGAAATATAGACAGAAAAAATTTTTGAAAAAAAGCCACCTCAGCCTATATCCCACTGAACTCCCCCCCCCAACGTCCTTTGCCCAAACCCCCCAACCCCCCCCTCCCCCCCCATTCCCCCCTTTTCCCCCCCCCCCCAAACCCCCCAAACCCATCATTGACCCCCCTCCCAAAAATCCTTCATACCCTCTAACCCTACCCCCCCCCTCTCCCATAACCCATGCACTGTCATCCCCCATAAGTCAAAAAAGGGCCCCCCCCCACGCCCTATCATATTTATCTTATTCCTACATTTGTTCTATAAAAAGCTGCTCTCAATCCCCCCCATGCCCCCTTGCCCCCGGGCCCAAAAAAAAAATAGATAAAACTAATACCAAATAAGACAAACCCCAAACGTGCCCCCTTTACCCCAAATCAAACTAAAAACCCCAAAACAAAACCCCCCCTCACCTACCTGTCGCAACACCCCAAACCTTTCCCCCCCCCCCGCAAAAACACTAAAAAAAGAAAAACGGATACATCTTTTCCCTTTTCCCCCCCACCTCCCAAAAACCCCCTCACATACCCCAACCCCCGACAAATAATTGTGTTTTAAAACCCAAAAAACCCCCAAAAACCATACCCTATCCCCGTACTCTTGGTTGAATTTTTTTAAATTTTTGGGAAACCCCCCCCAAAACCCAACCAATACAGGGGAAAAACCCCCCCTGAACTAACCCCCCCCAACCCCAAAAACCCTTTTCCCAATTTTTTTAAACCCCATTTTTTTAGGCTCCTCATCACCATTAGCCCCCCGACCCCCCCCACACAACAAAATGTTTTCCCCCATCCCCATCTTCGCCCCTCCTTCAAATAACCCCCCCCTGTGGGGCCCCCCCCAAACCCCCCTTTTGCAAAAACCGTCCCCCGAAAAGTTTTTAAACCAAAACCCCAATTTTAAACCCCCCCCCCCCCCCCCTTTTTTTTTCTCCACAACCTCCCTGTTTCCCCGTGCCCCCCATTCCCCTCAACCTCGGGGCATTCCCCAAAAAATCTCTTCCGCCCCCCTCCAAGAGGATTTCCCCCCGCCCTAAACCAAAATTTTTTTTACCCCAAAACATTAATGACTATGACTCTTGCAAAATGTCACCCCAACCCCCCCCCCCCCCACCCCCCCCTTTATCCCCCCTGTCCTGGGTTCACCTCCCTCGCCCCCACTGCCCCCCACTAAAATATCCAATATTTTAATCTTTTTACACCCCCAACCTCTTCCCCCCAAAATACTGCCCCCAATTTCCCAACCTCAAAAATTTGTTTTTCCTGTTGACCCCCCCTGCCCCTTCCCAAAAACCATTCCCCAACTCATTCAACATCCCAATTGCCATTCCTTGCAACTAACACCGCGATTAACAAACCAACTATCCACCCACCTCCTCCGCCCCCCTCCCTCCCAACCCCACCAATCTAAAAATGGATCCTGAATAGAGAAAAAAGGACTAAGGGGAAACCGCCCCCCTTCTTCATTTCCCGTTTCAACCTTCCCAAACACCCAAAAAGCCCCAAAACAGCTCCCACCCCCTTCCTTTCCCCAAAACCTTGTCTCCCCCCCAACAACATGTCTCAACCTTATCATAAGCCCTCTGCCCCCAAAACCCAAAAGCCCCCCTCCTCATATTTTCAACAAAGTTTTAAAATTGGATCCCACAATATTTCCAGGCACCCCAAATTGCCCCCCTAAAAATTCCCCCCAAACCTCTTTAAATTTTATTTGCCAATATTTTTAATATCTTATGTCAGCGGTTAAAAACTACCCCCCATAACGCAAACCTGCAGGTAATTTCCCCCTTTTGCCCCAAAACAAAACCCCCCAGTTCTTAGTTTACCCATAAACCCTTCCCCCGAACCTTAAAAACCCCAAACAAAACCCCCTTTTTCCCCCAAATGTGTAAAAAGGGAACCCTATTCCTGGTGATTCCCCCCAACCTAAACCCCCATCAGGGCCCCCCCTCACCTCCTCCCCCCCCCAAGACCCCCCACATTCCCTCCCCCCCTCCACACTAACCCTCCATACCCTCCCCCCCCTCCCCTGAACCCCCCTTCTGATATTGAAAAAACCAACCAGCACCCCCCCATCCCTCCGTCGTTGCAAAACCCCCCATCTTGATACCCCCCCCCCCTTTCCTTTGTGATATCAACCCCCCCTCGGTCTGAAAATTTTAAGACCTTTTTAACCTTTTCCCAAAACCCCCTGCCCTTCCCTCCAACCCGTAAAGCATAAACTGTTCCTCTTGAATTTCCCTTTTAACCTTCCTCTAATTCCATTCAGCCTTACCTTTCCCCCCCAACCCCCCGACCGATAATAACAACCTTCCAAATCCCTTGACCCAAACCTACTCCTCTTTCACCCACCAACCCCCCAAAACTTCCAATTTCCCCTTTCCCCGTCCCCCTCCACCATTTTACGACTCCATTTCATCTCCCCCTCTTCCCCCCCCCCACCATGTGTCAAACATCTGCCCCCCTTCCTTTCCAATAATCTCGTATTCATTTTTCCCAAAACTTTAGAAACACTCACCCCCCTTCCCCCCTCCTTCAAACCAAAACCCTATGATAAAAAACCCAAATCACACTTCCCCCCCTCCTAACATCCACAACTCTAGTCACTATATTTACCCCGATGTGCCAAATTTTTTCACAAAAGTGTATTCTCCAACCCCTTTCCCCCCCCGCTACCACTCCCCCCCTCCCAACCCCCCCTTAATGATTCAAAGACCGCCCCCCCCGGGCTCCACTCTGACCCAATCACGCTATTCCAATCACCTGCAATAATTGTTACCTGGCAATCCCAGACAGCGTACGCCAACTCTTTTTGACAAAATCATCCTTTTCCCCCCAACAAGGCGGGGTATAATCCCAAAAAACACCTGTTTCCCCCCAATCCCCCTTTACTCTAAACTCTTCCCCCCGCCCCCTGACTCTAAAGTAAAAGGGCTTTTCCTATGAACCCCAAAAACCCCCCTTTAAAGCCCTTGCATCACAACAAAAAACCCATACCCAACCTTGTTCAGTACCCTTCCTATATTTTTCTCAAGAAGACAAATCTACCTTCCACCACCCCAAAGTTACCTCCACCATTTTAATTTAACTGCCAAGACCTTAAATTTAGTTACACCCTGAAATGTAAGGCTGAGGTTTCCCGTCTTGTACCCCTTATCTAATTTGTTACCCCACCATCCCTCCTTTACCCTTCCTCGTCCTTAATTTTAACTTCCCCCAAAACCCCTTGTTTTTCACCTTTCCCCCTACCACTCCCCAACTTTTTTTGATCTTTGGCCCCCTGTCAAACCCCCCCGGGAAATTTCCCCTCCGGCCTTTCCTAGACACGCCCCTTTTCCCCCAATTAAAACCATCTCCTCTTCCCATGGACCCAGCTACCACCACAGATACTTGCAATAGACCCTCCTGACCTAGTTACTTTCTCTTGGCCCCATGAATCTCCTGCGTAGGACCACCTTGCACCAAGTCTGTCACTTCATCCATTGACAGGGTCACCTGTTGAACTCCCTTAGATCTCCAAAATCTCAGCCTCTTCCCTAGGCAATCCCTGCTCTCCCATCCGCGCCGTGCATGACCTGTGATCAACCGATGGCACCAACTCCACCCATCCGCCTCCTTTTCCGTCTGTTCCATCTCCGCACTCCCCTGGCACCCGCCCCCCTGTCCATCATCCACCGTTTAACTTTCATCTGTATAGCTGATGCTTCCTCTGTCCGTTCCCCCACCTCTTCACCGGCCTCTCGTTGCTTCCCCCCCACAATCAGCTGCCAAGTGTCCCTGCACCACAATCGGCAAGTGCGAGTCTGCCCAACATATGTAACATATATCTGTGTGGGAAAATCACCTTAGGACATATGAAGGAATGGGTTGACGCAACGTCATCTTTACAGAGTAAGTCCCCTCTAGCATACCAGCATAGGGCCCATTCCTCACCGTCCACAGTTCGCATGTACTATGCCAATTTTTGCATTACGCCAGTCACTCACTTTCTCCCTTTTGGGGCGTTCCTCAACTTTATCCACTTGTGGTGGCTGACACATCACGTACACATACCTCGGGCCTTAATGACCGTGCCGTTTATCCTGGAACTTATCCACAATCCTGTGATATGCAGCTGAGCATGCAATTTTCACGAAGATCCGGGGCGTTCCATTTAGTGCTATCCCGTATAATTCAGAATGATCAGCACCCAGCACATCCGCAAAATCGCCGGCAGGACAACATCAGCATTAGAAGGGTAACCCCCTGTAGAACTTCAATCCCGTCGTGTTAACCCTCCTCCTGTACCTGTCCGCCATTTGCAGGGTAAAAAAGATACGACTAGGTTGGCAGGATCACCACAACCCCCGCACACACCAGGGATGGGCGTGGAGATGTGACCAGCCCTTGTGACTGGTCAGTGATAACAAGTTTGGAAATGATGCCTGGAAAATTCAAAACAATGTTCACTGCCACCCTTTGATAATTTGCACCAGTTAAAGAGGTTAGATTAAAGAAGAACTTGAACCCTGGATGACTACTGAGATATTAATAATATGAATTTCAGAGACCAGTTGAAAAAAAAGATTTAAGGCAAACAGACAGGACATTGCGCACTAAATAAATTTCCCAAAAGGGTGAGGAACGAGTGCAGAGGCATAAAAGGCGAAAAAAACCCTATTCCTCAAAGATCGAAGAGTACGTTAACCTTAGAAAGCTCTGGCAACAACTCAAACAGTTGGGTTAGCCATAAACCCGTAGAAAAGATCTAAATAGTTCAAAAATGTCGATAACGAGGTATGCCAGAAAGAACTAAAGTGGCAAATTTTTTTAAATTTCATACTCAAACTGTCGCATCAACACTGTAAGTAAGCTAAGCTGCATCAAATACCTTTAACACAGACTCTGATAAATTTAAAACATACTATACCAATAAAGGGTAATTCCAAACAGTTGTCAACTAGTGTTATCTCATGACTTCTTAAAAAAGAACTAAGCAGGTTAAACCCATTAAGACACCGGCCCAGATAACATCCAGTCTAAATTCCTAAAAGATGGTGCCTCTGGAACCCAATCCCCATTGCTCACATAATAAATTTGTCCATCACCACAATACAGTGCCAGATGGGTTCAAGTAGGCCAAGTTCTCCTATCTTAAAAAAAATAGTAGGTCTGATGTCAGAAACATAGGTGTTAGTATACTCAGTGTAATATCCAAAATTCTAGAGAGGGCGGTGTACTGTCGTGTTAAATATTTTTAGTGACAACAACATTATTCATAGTTACCAATCAGGTTTTAGGAAAATCTTACTCAACCCCCTCCCCAATTAATCTGATGGATTAAGGAACGAAGTGTCTATAGGGAACCTCATAGGAATGGTAACTTTAGACTTGGGAAAAGGCCTTGATACTGTCAACCACAATATATTATGTAAGAAACCAAGCTATCGGAAGGTTCCACAGACTGGTTTAAGTCCTATCTTTGAACAGGAACAAATTGTCAAAATCAACAAAAAGGAATCAGAATCACTGCCATAGCATGGAGTTCCCCAAGGGTATTTGGTTTTTATTATTCCTGTGTTATGTAAATGATATATCAGTGTCAAGTGCAAACTCCCCTGTTGCGGATGACAGTGCTCTGTTAGGGTCAGGTAAAGACCCACAAGATATATAATGTTTAACACTGGAACTGGAGTCCTGCAGCAAATGGTTAGTAGACAACAAACTATCGTTACATCTAGGGGAAAAAAGAAGACATACTCTTTGGCACGAAATATAAACTGAGCAGGGTAAATAATTTTAAGTGGTGTAATGGGGA
This sequence comes from Cherax destructor, assembly GCA_009830355.1. Classification (NCBI taxonomy): domain Eukaryota; kingdom Metazoa; phylum Arthropoda; class Malacostraca; order Decapoda; family Parastacidae; genus Cherax; species Cherax destructor. The sequence goes on from WNWK01008793.1 coordinate 78,351, forward strand.
TCCATCACTTCAGTTTCCTCAGTAAAATATCTGGGAATCCCCTTTTACCCATCATGTCAGGAGAATTGATAGGGAAAGTGTAGTAAACAAGGAAAACCAGACTGAAGTTCCCTCTAAACAAGCACAGTGTTCACCTACAGGCTCGCAGGATCCTTGTTAGCCCCTTTTTACAATGCAAGCTAGCTTGCCCTTTATGGTACTCTGCCTTGACAAAATAACGAAAGATAAACTGCAAATCACCCAAACAAAATGGGCCCTGGACCTGGGACCAAGGGATGTAGGCCAGGATGAATTACAACAATTGGATATGCTGAATATTGAAGACAGGTAAAACAACTTAAATTAAATCAAGTTTATATAATTGTCCCCGGAGAATATCTTGCTGCCAATTTTGTCAAGGCTGGGAACAAAGCTGTCATAGTACTGGGGGAGAGCACAACTTTGTAGTTCCCACAGTCGTGGCCAGGCCCAAAAACCTTTTATTGTACAGCAATAAAGGAATGGAACAGACTGCCTGCACATGTCAAAGCCAGTCACAGCATGAGCCAGTTCAAGAAAGAACCAAAAGGTACCTAATAATGTAGCGACAGAAAAAGGGGGGAGAATTTTTTTTTACCTAAACACATGTATATGTAAATAACTCTTTTTACCTTTTCCCAGTATACATATATCCTTTTTTAATATAATGACTTATATATCCACAATGTAAAAATTAAAGTATAAAAGGGCCCCAATGGAAATAAGTCCTCTGTCTGACTTTTTGGGTTATCCTAGGTTCTCTACACATATGCTGCTATGTTGATAATGTATGCTGCTATGTTGGTAATGTATTTTGTATACCTGAATAAACTTACTTCACTTCCAGCCCTGCTTGCTGAAACCAAGCCCCTCACCCAAAACCTCTTTCCCCTCCCTCAACCATTCCAAGGGCAACCACCCCCCCCTCCACTACAGATTTATCACTATCGAGGTCATTCTATTTGTTCCATTCTCTCTGTCCAACCACCTCAACAACCCCTCCTCAGCCCTCTTGGATAATAGTTTTGGTAATCCCACCTCCTCAATTTCCAAACTCCGAATTCTCTGCTTATTCACACCCACATTGACCTCAGACATGACATTCCACTGCCTCCAGCCTTTCCTCTTGAACATTCATCACCCATGCTTCACACCCATATAAGAGTGTTGGTATAACTATACTCTCATCATTCCTCTCTTACTTCCATGGACAAAGTTCTTTGTCTCCACAGACTCCGAAGTGCACCACTCACCCTTTTCCCCTCATCAATTCTATGATTCACCTCATCCTTCATAGACCCATCTGCTGACATGTCCACTCCCAAACATCTGAATACATTCACCTCCTCCATACTTTCTCCCTCCAATCTGATATCCAATATTTCGTCTCCTAATCTTTTTGTTATCCTCATCACCTTACTTTTTCCTATATTCACTTTCAATTTTCTTCTTTTACATACCTTACCAAATTCATCCACCAACCTCTGCAACTTCTCTTCAGAATCTCCCAAAAGCACAGTGTCATCAGCAAAAAGCAACTGTGACATCTCCCACTTTGCATTTGATTCTTTGTCGTTTAACCCCATACTTCTTCCTAAGACCCTCGCATTCACTTCTCTTACAACCCCATCTATAAATATATTGAACAACCACGGTGACATCACACATCCTTGTCTAAGGCCTACTTTTACCGAGAAGTAATCTCCCTCTCTCCTAGACACTCTAACCTGAGCCTCACTATCCTCATTAAAGCTCTTCACTGCTTTTAGTAACCTAACCCCTATTCCATACACCTGCAACATCTGCCACATTGCCCCCCTATCCACCATATCATACGCCTTTTCAAGATCCATAAATGCCACAAAAACCTCTTTACCCTTATCCAAATACTGTTCACCTATATGTTTTACTGCAAACACTTGGTCTACACACCCCCTACCTTTCCTAAAGCCACTTGTTCATCTGCTATCCTGCTCTCCGTCTTACTCTTAATTCTTTCAATAATAACTCTACCATACACTTTACCTGGTATACTCAAAGACTTATTCCCATAATTTTTGCACTCTCTTTTCCCCTTTGCCTTATACAAAGGAACAATGCACGCTTTCTGCCAGTCCCCAGGTACCTTACCCTCTTCCATACATGTATTAAATAATAGCACCAACTACTCCAAAACTATATCTCCGCCTGCTTTTAACATTTCTACCTTTATCCCATCAATCCCAGCTGCCTTACCCCCTTTCATTCTACCCACTGCCTCACATACTTCCCACACACTCACAACTGGCTCTTCCACACTCCACAAGATGTTATTCCTCCTTGCCCTATACACGAAATCCAGCTTCCCTGTCTTCATCAACATTTAACAACTCAAATATTCCCTCCATCTTCCCGATACCTCTAACCTCCTTTTTAAAAACTCTCCTCTCCTATTTTTAACTGTGAAATCCATTTGTTCCTAGGCTTCCTCAACTTATTAATCTCACTCCAAAACTTTTTCTTATTTTCAACAAAATTTTGATAACATCTCACCCCCTCTCTTATTTGCTCTCTTTTACATTGCTTGATCACTCTCTTAACCTCTTTTTTTCTTCATATACTCATCCTCCTTGCATCACTTCTACTTTTTTAAAAACCTCTCATATGCTAACTTTTTCTCCTTACTACTCTCTTTACATCATCATTCCACCAATCGCTCTTCTTCCCTCCTGCACCCACTTTCCTGTAACCACAAACTTCTGCTGAACACTCTAACACAACATTCTTTAACCTACTCCATACATCTTCGACCCCATTGCCTACCTCTAGCCCATCTATCCTCCAATAGTTGTTTATATCTTACCCTAACTGCCTTCTCTTTTTTGTTTATAAACCTTCACCTCTCTTTTTTCTTATTGCTTCTATTTCCATCTACCCTTTACTCCCACTTTAGCTACAACTAAAAAGTGATCTGATATATCTGTGGCCCTCTATAAACATGTACATCCTTAAGTCTACTCAACAGTCTTTTATCTCCAAGACATAGTCCAACAAACTACTGTCATTACGCCCTACATCATATCTTGTATACTTATTTATCCTCTTTTTCTTAAAATATGTATTACCTATAACTAAACCCCTTTCTATACAAAGTTCAATCAAAAGGGCCCCTTTTCATTTACACCTGGCACCCAAACTTACCTACTACACCCTCTTTACATGTTTCTCCTACTTTGGCATTTAGGTCCCTACTACAATTACTCTCTCACTTGGTTCAAAAGTTCCTATACATTCTCTTAACATCTCCCAAAATCTCTCTCTCTCTCCCCTACACTCCTCTCTTCTCCAGGTGCATCACGCTTCATCATCATTTAGACCAGATCTTTGGTAAGATGGGGAAGGAAGAAGGATAGGTAAGGATAAAGGGAAAAAGGG